>JAXCGZ010013673.1:42500-45000 GCA_037179515.1 Halocaridina rubra
AAGAGATAGATTGGATAAATCTTGACCCACACAGTGGTGAGGACTCATTTGGGGCAAGATTCCTAGATTGCGTACAAGGGAATTTCCTACACCAACATGTAATGGAACCAACAAGAGCCAGGGGTGGGGATGAGCCATCACTACTTGATCTGGTGTTCACAGATAATGTGTTGGATATTGAAAATATTGAGTATAAACCACCAATTGGAAAGAGTGACCACTGTGTGTTGTTGATGGAGTATATCATTGAAGACATTCTTCCTGAGAGTAGAGGCACTGAGGACATGAGGAGGAACTATCCGAAAGGAGATTACATCAAAATGAATGAGCTTTTTGCAGTTATTGACTGGAGAACCTTATTTTACAACAAATCTGTACAAGAAATGTATGACATCTTTTGTGAGAAATATGGGAAGATAGTAGATTGCTGCATACCTGTCACCAAAGTAGGTGTAATTCATGCCAGAGAGAAATGGTTCGATAATGGGTGTAAAAGAGCTAAGGAGTGGAGAGACAAATGCTGGAAAAGGTATAGGAGGAGAAAAAACATAAATGCCTGGCAAACCTACAAAAGAGCAAGAAATGACTACCTAAGTAAAAGGAGAGAGGCAGAGAGAGATTATGAGAGGGACATCACCAGGAAGGCTAAAGAAAATCCCAAGCTTTTCCACAGCTTTACCAGAGGAAAACTGAAGGTAAAAGAACAGGTTTTAAGGCTAAAGAGAGCGGATGGAAGCATCACTGAGACGGACGAAGAGATCTGCAAAGAATTGAACAAGGAGTTTCAGTCAGTATTTACAGTAGAAAATACCCCACCCCCTCAGATTGCAGTGATAGAAGCTCAAGGACCGGTATTAGAGAACATCAACCTTACAGCCACAGAGGTATTCAAAGCGCTGATGGATTTAGATGTTCATAAAGCTACAGGTCCTGATGACATATCCCCTCATGTGCTTAAAAAATGCGCAAACACAATATCATGGCACTAAGTATCATATTTAAGGAGTCACTGGAGTCGGGGGAGATTCCAAGATGCTGGAAACAAGCAAATGTGATACCTATCTTCAAAAAGGGAAGGAGGGATACGGCTCTGAACTATAGACCAGTTTCCTTGACCAGCATAGTTTGCAAACTTATGGAGAAACTACTAAGGAAACATATCTCTCTTCACTTGGAATCCTTCAACTTTTTGTCAGTGAGGCAACATGGCTTCAGAGAAGGAAGATCAACAGTAACAAACTTATTAGAATTTTATGATGAGGTAAGCCAAATCTTACAGGAAAGAGAGGGCTGGGCAGATTGCATATTCCTAGACTTCCAGAAAGCGTTTGACACTGTTCCACATGGGAGACTTATTAGGAAGCTGCAATCAATGGCTAGAATAGGTGGAAATGTCTTGGAATGGATAAAAACTTACTTAGAAGGAAGGGAACAGAGGGTTAGAGTAAGACACTCAGTGTCTGAATGGAGAAGAGTTAGTAGTGGAGTTCCACAGGGTTCAGTTTTAGGGCCACTTTTGTTCCTTGTATATGTAAATGACCTACCAGAGTCTGTAAATTCATTCATGAATATGTTTGCAGATGATGCAAAGATTGTGAAGAAAGTAAAAAACGAGAACAATGGTAGAGAACTTCAGGAGGATCTAAATAATCTGCATGAGTGGTCAGAAAAGTGGCTAATGAAATTCAATACCTCAAAATGTAAGGTAATGAGAATGGGTACAAGTGCAAGAAGGCCCAAGCTTGACTACTCGGTGGCTGGAGTACAACTTCAAGAGACAGAAAATGAGAGAGATCTAGGAGTAAACATACTGGCAGATTTGTCTCCAGAAATACATATAAATGGAGTAGTAAGGGCAGCATATGCTTTCTTATCAAATGTAAGGGTAGCCTTCAGGCACATGGACAAGGAAATGTTCAGAAATATTTATGTAACCTATGTGAGGCCAAAACTCGAATATGCAGCCCCCTTTTGGAATCCGCACTTGAAAAAGCACATAGCTAAGCTTGAAAAATTTCAAAGACATGTCACGAAACTGGTGCCAGAAATACGCAATCTCAGTTATGATGAGAGGCTGAGGGAATTAGACTTGCCATCACTCGAAGCTAGAAGAGTAAGGGGGGATATGGTGACAGTCTTTAAATTCCTTCATGGTTATGATAGAGTGGATAGGGATCGATATTTCGATATGGCTGGCTCTAGAACTAGAGGTCATAGTTTGAAGCTTCGGAAGAAAACTTGTTTGCAAGATGTAAGGAAATACTTTTTCAGTGTAAGAGTAGTTGATAATTGGAATTCGCTAAGCGAGGAGGTAGTTAATGCTATCTCAATCCATAGTTTTAAGGACAGGTATGATAAGTATCACTAAGTCTAAAAATGGAACCGATCAGGAGACGGGAAGATACGAGCTTTGGGCTCTTTCCCGTAAACACAATTAGGTAATCACACACACACACACACACACACACACACACACACACACACACACACACACACACAC
>JAXCGZ010013673.1:50000-57500 GCA_037179515.1 Halocaridina rubra
AATCCATTCTACTAATGCCTCTCTACCTTTTGACAAGCACTTTACATAACACATATCTATCATTGGTGCTTACCTGCTTCCATTGCTCTCAATGCCAAATGAACCTCTTCTATTGTTATTTCTCTATCGTTCTCATCACCTAAAATTAGCATTCTTCATTCATACCCCACAGCCACAGTCTCTGCCTCTCTACCATATTCCTCATTTAGCAGGTCCTTGATATACTCAGCCCATCTCTCTCTCACCTTTACTTCTTCTACTAACAAATGGCCATCTGCTCCTTTCACCCTCTCCTCCCTACCATACTCACCTTTTCGCACTCTTATCACTGCCTTCCAAATCATCTTTTTATTCCTTTTAAAATTCTCAGACAATCTCTTTGCCTCCCTCACCAAACATTTCAGTAACCTCCTTTTGTTCTTTGCCTTTCATATGCCTCTACCTTACTTATCCTGCTTATTTTTAGCCACTATTGCACTCATATCCTCATTCCACTATTCACTACCTTTTCTTTAACTTCCACCTGTTAGTCTCATTCCACACACCCTGCCTCTGCACACTTCATAACTTCCTTCTTTAAACAACTTCATTATTCTTCCACTCCCTCCTCTACTTTGTCTTTCATTACATACCACACATTCCTTAGACTAGCCTTATACTCACTGCCTTTTTCTTTCTTATTCAGTTCACTCACTTTTAGTTCGTCTCTTCCTCTCACGCTTCTTCTCTTTCTCCATTCTTCTCCAATTCTGACTCTACTTTCCAGTAAGTAATGATCAGATAGTCCACCACTAGCTCCTCTCAGTATATTCGCATCCAATGCTCTTTCAATCACCCTCTTGTCCACTACTACATAATCCATTCATACTCTCTCATACTACTATACCAGTATCTTCTCTGACCCATGCATACTTGTGTACATCCTTGTTTTTCAATACTGTATTGGCAATCAACATCTCTCTGGATACAGATTTCTATAATTTTTTCTCCACTCTCATTCCTGCCAGGTATTCCATGCTTCCCAATTACACCATCCATTTGCTCATTCCCCACTCTAGCATTCAAATCTCCCATCAACACCACATTCAAATTCATTCCCAAGTCTTCCACACATTCGTTCAATTTCATCCAAAATTCTCTTCTTACTTTCTCACTTCTTACACTGCTAAGGCCATATGCACTCACAAGCTCCCAAACCTCGCATCCCAGATATATTTTAGCCAATATTATTCGAGATAATGCTTCCTTCCATAACACCACACATTTATTTATCTCTTTACTTACCAACAGAGCCACTCCCTCTCTACCTCGCCCTCTTTCAACTCCAGACACCCAACCTACCACACTCCCTAATGTCACCTCACTATTCCCATTCATCTTAGTTTCTCTCAGTGCAAGTACATCCATTTTTTTGTTCACAAACTTACTCCCTATCTACTCCCTCCTACTTTCACATTCACCTCAACCACGAACATTCAGAGACTCAATTACTAGGGTTTTGGCTGGATCTCTCCTGCCAGAATACCCCTTGTTTCTTTGCTATAGCTGGATGACAAGACAAAGCAGTTGATTCCCAATAAAGACTGTAATGAAGAAGAAATCTAAAGCCCTGTTACTTGAAGATCTTAATGAATACTTAATCCCATTGTCTTATATTCCCAGGGAGTACAGCTTTCATGGAAGGCGAAGAATTCCATCTGCGAAGTCAATTACTTATGTATGGAATCAACTTTGGAATGCGTCGCCTCTTTCTCGGATCTGCAGTGCGGGGAAATATGAGATGCTTTTTTAGATTAGCTGATACAAATGTTAGTGAGAAACCTACTGGGATGACCTGGGAGCAGTGGCTCTTGAAAGTACTCACATGGATTTAAATTCAAATTCAGTTATTCTCGAGGTTTAAGATTCCTTAAGCAGTTACACCGTTACTGTTGGCTAAATACAGTAACAGCTACAGCAACATCAACAACAGCCACAGCTACAGCTGCAGTAATAATAATAATAAAAATTTTAATAATAATAATAATATAATAATAATAATAATAATAATAATAATAATAATAATAATAATAATAATAATAATAATAATAGATAATAATAATAATGATAATAATAATAATAATAATAATAATAATAATAATAATAATAATAATAATAATAATAATAATAATAATAATGATATTAATAATAATAAAGATAATTATAATAAAATAATAATAATAATAATAATAATAATAATAATAATAATAATAATAATAATAATAATAATAATAATGATAATAATAATAATAATAATAATAATAATAATAATAATAATAATAATAATAATAATAATAATAATAATAATAATAATAATAATAATAATAATAATAATAATAATAATAATAATAATAATGATAATAATAATAATAATAATAATTAATAATAATAATAATAATAATAATAATAATAATAATATAATACTAACAACAACAATAATAATAATAATAATAATAATAATAATAATAATAATAATAATAATAATAATAATAATAATAATATATTATGTTATTATTATTATTATTATTATTATTATTATTATTATTATTATTATTATTATTAATTTTAATGTTCTCATTATTTTCATTATCATTATTATTATTAAAATTATGATTATTTTTATTGTTATAATTAATATTATTATCATAGTAATATCGTTGTTCTAATACTAACATTGTAATGTCACTTTTGAAGAAAATGTATGCTGCTCCTTTTTATTATTAATATTATGAAAAAAGTGCACACCACCTCCTTCAGCACGCTATCATACGATACTGTCCTAGTATGACCTGTTGTACACTGGACTATAATTGTGCGGGATCGGCGTGGGGGTGATGAAGAGGTGGAGGAGGAGGGGAGGGGGAGAGGGATGAGAAAAGGGGAACGAGGAGGGATGGGGGTTGGGGGTTTGGGCGGGGAGGGGGGAGGGAGGAGACGTTCTTGTAAATTAGTGTGTGAATTTATTAAGACCCCAAAGTTCAGATCAAACACTCTGAACATATTGTCTGTAAACACTAGTTTGTTCGTGGATGGCATTTGTAAATGGATCACAATAAAAAAAATGTTTAGTTTTTCTCCCCAGTTTGTGTATATGTGATTGCAGAGTTCGATTACACATGCAAGCAAATAATTTTAAGATGTCATTTGGTAATCGTGTGGTTGCTTTGGTTTCCTATAAATCAGTTTGATTTAACTGATTGCCTGAGATTATCTGTTAATATTTACCAACCATTTATCGAAAAACATTTAAAAAAAAATGTCTTTTTTTCAGAATGTAACTTTGAACATTTTTACCTGGGTTGTCTTGCTGCCGATAGGTCTCAAAATGCAAGTAATACCTTTTAACCCTCATATAAATACCGTTAGATAGTGAAAGATTGTGAAAAGGCAACCCAGACATCATCTGTGTCATTTAATTTGCTATCATGGCAATTTATTAACTTTTTTCCCATACGTGTCATCAAAGGTTGTCGTGTTAGCGCCCTCCTTATAATAATAATAATAATAATAATAATAATAATAATAATAATAATAATAATAATAATAATAATAATAATAATAATAATAATAATAACCTTTATTTCCATTATACAATGGGTATTGGTCAGCCGGGGAAAGCCCCAACCCCCCACTGTGGTGCCCAACCACAGCAGTAACCTGCCAGTAAACAGCTTAAGCTCTCGGTCTTGGACGGCACCTATCTCTCGACCTCGTGAATGCGAAGCCAGCGCGTTACCACTGTACTAGCCAGCAGGCTCTCACTTAAGAGACTCAGCATTGATTCAGAGATTCAAGAATGTGCAGTAAGAAGTGGGATTA
The DNA here is from genome assembly GCA_037179515.1 of Halocaridina rubra. Lineage (NCBI taxonomy): Eukaryota > Metazoa > Arthropoda > Malacostraca > Decapoda > Atyidae > Halocaridina > Halocaridina rubra. Next base: position 53,859 of record JAXCGZ010013673.1, read on the forward strand.
TTATTTAGATTATTATTAATAAAAAAAATTAATAAAAATTCACCCAAGCAGGTATATCTTTTAAACCAATTTTATGGAGATATTATGACCTAATATGTGTTATCTACTTGGCTGAATCGTGGTGACGTAATCTTCATCCGTCAGTTATCGCAAATAGCAACGTGGCAGTATTGCTTCAGTGACTGCATGGGCAACATAACTTATTCCACGTCTAAAGCAAGATAGTTCCGAATAACACTGTATGACTCATCCGTCTTCAACATATTCTTGAAGCAGAAAAGCTCGTGTCCTCTTCCTTTCACATACCACTTGAGAGGTATTACGCTATTCATCCAACCCAGGACCCGTAAAGAAATTCTATAATTGACCTCACTCGTGTAACAGTGTACTCATTGATTCTGCTGATATGACAGAGGATCAGAGACAGGGAACTCTACCTAAGAGAATCTGAGGAATTGTAGTTTAGACAAACGTAGTGAGAGAGAAACACTGAACCACTGAATCACGAAAGGAGATAGTTACATACGAGTCGTATAGTCCCGAAACCTCATATCCACTTATTTCTTGCCTCATCACATTATTTATTCATCATGCAAATGTTAGCCATAACAAGTGTTACCTGTATTTAAAATCAGCACAAATGTTGAAATTTAAACATATAGATTCCGTATCTTCATGGAAGTAAGACTTACTTTGTAAGGGACGTATTTCTCCTGTATTGATTATGATATTAACGTTGTCATCTCAACCGCGCGTAAATGACGCATGCATATATACGTATAGATTATATTAACATAGACATAGCGTAGAGCAAAATCACGATTATACCTCTCCAGTAGAGCAAAATCACGATTATACCTCTCCAGTAGAGAGAGAGAGAGAGAGAGAGAGAGAGAGAGAGAGAGAGAGAGAGAGAGAGAGAGAGAGAGAGAGAGAGAGAAACTTATGTCATCGAATCATAAATAGGTATTTAATCCTCTTAACTAACTTCTCTCTCTCTCTCTCTCTCTCTCTCTCTCTCTCTCTCTCTCTCTCTCTCTCTCTCTCTCTCTCTCTCTCTCTTTGTACGTTAGTGAGTTTTTGTTGGTGCGGACTGAAGTACTGTTTTTATATGTAGAAGACAAAAAGACAGACTGAAGCGCTGACCAATAGTGCCAGAAAAAGAGTAGAAGTGCTCATTTATCATGTAGTAGGTTGGCTCATGGCACCAGCCGCCCGTTGCGATACTACAGCTGAAGGTTTTTTGAACTTAAATAGGTCTGTCCAGGACAGTTCGATGTTAAGTCTTCCTTCAGTTACGGTTCTTTTTCTTTGCCTACAGCTACACTGAATATTCTTGGATATTCATCACACATCTTTTATTATCCCTTTACATCTGACAAGTCATTACACTCTCCATCTCTGTTTCTCTTTACTTTATGTATTCTTCGTGCCCAGGCCCGATGAGGGCTGTTTTATTTATAATTTTTTTTGGCCCGTCCTGGTGTCACAATCATAAACAAAAAGTAGTAATATTCATGTGTAAGTGTGTGTGTGTGTTTATGTATATGTGTGTTTTCATGTCATAATGAATATGTCTGTATTTGTAATTCCTTAAGCTAATACACTACAATTCTTTTTTGCTTTATTTTAATGGCTGCAATTCTAGGGTAATCGCCAAAAATATCCTTGAAATCGCAAGGGCCACTTAGGGAAGAGAAAGAGTTTATTGATGTACCTCATTTTGGGAGCTTCTGTGTGACTTCATTGGCAAAAGAGTATACACATCTACTCAGGGTTCGATTAGGGGGAACCATAGTTCTCATGATATATATATATATATATATATATATATATATATATATATATATATATATATATATATATATATATATATATATATATATATATATATATATATATATATATATATATATATATTGAGCATGGCAAAGAGTTAGGCCTGACATCACCACTCTATTAGGGAGGTAAAGTAGCTCAAGGTAAAAGACCAAATTAAACATGGCCCGATGGTATTTATGTACAAATTAATGAATGGTATCATTCCAGAATGATTCATGAATATTAATACAGTTTAGCGGTTCTGTCAGAGGACATAAATGAAACACAAACAGTATTAGCAATGAAAAAAAGAAACAGAAAACATACTTTGTAGTAACTGAATAGGTCAGTGTATTGTACTTATAGCCTATTTTTGCAAGGATAGACTATTCATGAGTCTCATTTTAATATTACATATAACTAAGTTTATGAATGTATACCTTACAAAAAATTACATCCACTCTTATGCTGGATAAAAAACTTCAAACGTGTTATGATTACTTAACATTATATCTCTTCTTTCGGCCGGTCCGGTCGTTCTGGTTTTACGTCACGGACTCCCTTTTCTACCAAAGGATTAGGACGGCTGCCTTCTTGCGAAGGACTTGTTTTGGTAGATGTAATCGTTACCCTGAGTGCATGCCCTTGCTAACCTCAGACCGTGACGGGGCGCGAACCCTCGACCTGACGCCTCAGGGTCGCGGACGCTACCGCTTGAGCCACGGTGACTACAGAGGTCATATAGGTACATGCGAATGTATCTTCCTTCCATAATTAAACTTACAAATGCATTAAGCAAGAATGTTATATATATAGTTTAGAGCCCATTAAGCAAGCATGAACATATTCCTTTCTAAGAAGATCCAATTATATACAAAAACGCTGAATATGCTGAGGATTATTTATAGCACCAAAACTAGATGTTAACCAATCACGAAATCACTGATACTCAGTGAGGAAAATAATCAGAAAAGTTCAATCAATAGATGAGTGCAAAACTTGTATAAATACTTCAGAATTATAGGGTCTGCATTGGTGTATATGCTTTACTATGCAGTCCTTTCAAATGCTCACAAGGATTTTATAAAAGGTTTTCACATGTTCATTTGTGAGCAAGTGTTCATTTGCACCACGACAATGCGAAATGTTAGCAGATAGTATTTAAATTACAGTAAGCAATAAGAGAGAATATTGGATTTTTTCTTTAGATACTCCTACTACAAGCACACACACACACACACACACACACACACACACACACACACACACATATATATATGTGTGTGTGTGTGTGTGTGTCTATATATATATATATATATATATATATATATATATATATATATATATATATATATATATATATATATATATATATATATATGTATATATATATATATATATATATATATATATATATATATATATATATATATATATATATATATATATATATATATATATATATATATATATATATATATATATATATATATACACGGACATATACATACATACAGACCATCGGTGACCACCATGCTCACCTAATTCTTATTATCCATTATGATTGGACTTGATAATAGATAGAAGAATACCATCATGTAGTCTAGATAAATCCGGATATTCAACCTCATGCGGTGGTGGCTGACCCTCATGTCCTGTAGAAAAGGTTAGAGTAGTTCATGACTCAAAAGGTCTACCAAAAAATATATCGAAGGGAAAGTACAAGGTCGCTGACGAAGCAAGATAGTAGGGACATTTTAGTGTTGCTACCATGAGTATTACCCTAAATTTCAACTGATCTTGACGGTAATTCCCCCAATG
>JAXCGZ010013673.1:60000-65829 GCA_037179515.1 Halocaridina rubra
TTGGCACGGTGATTATGTGTCCTAGGTTCATTTCCCTAACCAACTACACTCAACAAACTAATTTCTCTAAAACTAGTTCACTCATACTTATCTCCCCTTTTGTAAAGTGGAACTACACATGCACTCCTCCAGTCAACTAGAACCTCCTTTCCTGAAACACATATTCAGAATCCTAACCATCCATTCTACTAATACGTCCCCACCTTTTGGCAACATTACACCCATCTATCCCTTGTGCTTTACCTTTTGTTATTTCTCTATCATTCTCTTCACCTAACATTGGCATTGCCCATTATATCCCACTGCCAGAATCTCTGCCTCTCTATCATCTTCCTCATTTAGCAGTTCCTTGAAATATTCAGCCCATCTCTCTCTCTCTCTCTCTCACCTTTATTTCATCTACTAGGGATTGCCCATCCATTCCTTTCACCCTCTTCTCCCTATCGAACACACCTTTCCTTACTCTCTTCACTTTCTTCCAAAACACCTTTTAATTCCTTTAAAAATTCTCAGACAAGCATTTATCCCACCTTATATCCACTTCTTTCTTAGCCTCCATCACCACGCGCTTCGTTAACCACCACTTTGCACAATACCTTTCTTGCGCCTCTACTCTACCAACCTGCAACCATACCTCAGATGCCTCCTTCTTTTCAGCCACTACTGTACTCACCTGTTCATTCCACTATTCACCACCTTTCTTTGTACTTCCAACTGTTAGTCTCCTTCTGCACACTGCCTCGGCACACTTCACGACTTCTTCCTTGTCCACTCCCTCCTCCACCTTCTCTTTCACTACATTCCATACATTCTTCAGACTAGCCTTATACTCACAGTCTTTCTCTTTCTAATTCTATTAACTCACTAATAGCAATTCTCTTCCTCTCTCACTTCTCCTCTTTCTCCATTTTTCTACCACTCTCATTCTACTTTCCAATAAGTAATTATTAGATATTCCACCACTAGCTCCTCTCATTACATTCACATCCAATACTCTTGCAATCATCCTCCTGTCCACCACAACATAATCTATTAATAATCTGTCAATCTGACCCACGTATACTTGTGCACATTCTTCTATTTAAATATTGTGTTAGCAATCAATATCTCTTATACATACATACATACATACATACATACATACATACATACATACATACATACATTTATACATACATACATACATACATACATACATACATACATACATACATACATACATACATACATACATACATAAAACTCCATCCATCCATATACCAAAACCATATTCCCCTTTAAAAGGAGGGTGGCTGAGTCAAAGACAATACTTTGACTTTTTGTGGGGAATTAAACACAGAGGAGGGGATTCCCAGCCCCCTCGCTCCGCCCCATTTAGTAGACTTTTAAGACACACAGGGGAACACGGAGGAAGTATTCTTACCCCCCCTCCCTCAGGGGGTAACATAAAACTCACAGACCCTTATAAGAGGGTGGTAAAGCCAAAGTAAAAACTTGAATATATGTGATTGATAAATGCAAAGGAGAGGATTCCCAGTCCCCTCACTCCTCAAGTTGTCGACTTTTACGTCACGCAAAAGAACAAGATGGTGTTTTGCCACTTTTCTCAGAAAAAAAAAGAAATATATATATATATATATATATATATATATATATATATATATATATATATATATATATATATATATATATATATATATATATATATATATATATATATATATATATATATACATATATATACATATATATATATATATATATATATATATATATATATATATATATATATATATATATACATATATATATATATATATATATATATATATATATATATATATATATATATATATATATATATATATATATATATATATATATATATATATATATATATATATATATATATATATATGTATATATATATATATATATATATATATATATATATATATATATATATATATATATATATATATGTATATATATATATATATATATATATATATATATATATATGTATATATATATATATATATATATATATATATATATATATATATATATATATATATATATATATATATATATATAAACAACATAAAAATAATATTATATAGATTATTGTAAAAAGTATCTGTACTTAGGTGCATGGTTTACTGATGATGCAAATATGCACTCAGTACTTAAACAGCATGAAATCGATGGTACGGCAACAGTCAATAAGTTTAGTATATTCTGCATAAATAACATGAGTATGCCCTATGCATATAAGGTTAAAGTTTTTAAAGCTGCTTTGAGTTCTTCACTCTTGTATGGCTCTGAGACTTGGTTCACAAGTAATTTAGCTTGCATGGAAAAACTTTATAACAGGGCAGTAAAGTGTTTATTGGGAGTGAGAAACAACACTCCAATATCCTTATGTTTAATAGAAAGTGGTTTGGAAACTTTAGTATATGAAGTTCATGAAAGAAGAAGGGGATTTTTAACCAAAAAAATGCAACAGGTTAACAATGAAGAACCTTTCTATGTGGTATTTGACATCTGCAGACGGGAAAATACACCTGGTTATCAATTTTTAAATTCATATATTGCAAATAATGTGGAAGCTTCTCCTTTAAGTGGAATAAAATCTGTAATACTGAATAAACCCCAAGGTGCCACAAAATATCTTACATATAGACAGATTTTAAAAAGTCAGTTGACAGTACATAAAGTGTATAGTAGCAAAGAGTTTGTACCAGATTATTTGCGAATGGCATTCACAAGGTTAAGAGTAATGTCTCATGAGTTGCGTGTAGAGACTGGAAGGTGGAGCAGAACACCAAGAGAAATGAGAGTATGTGCTTGTGATCAAATGGCAGTTCAGAGTGAAGAACATGTGCTAATTGAGTGTCCTTTCTCCCAACCAGTGAGACAAAAATATATGTTAAACTATCTGAGTGTCCAATCACTTTTGAATGAAGAGCTTCATATTACCGAGTTGTGTCAGTATATTTATGAAGTACTAAAGTTGTACAGATAAGGAAGAGATTCAACCTTGTAATGAGGAAAGCATTGATTTTTTGTATGTATAGGTTAATTTGTAATATTTGGATGTATTCTATTCTTCTAACTGTATTTCAGAATTAGGCATTAAGATAAATATGATTATTTACTTTTGTTGGTAAGTTTGTGAGAATATTTGTATTGTTCTTTAGGCTAAGATTTTTTTGATGGACAAAATATTGTTTCTATTACTTATGCTATTTTGTGCAAAAAGAAAAAATTTAATATATTTTTGTAATACTTTTGTAATATTTTGTCAATAAACTATATATATATATATATATATATATATATATATATATATATATATATATATATATATATATATATATATATATATATATATATATACATATATATACATATTATATATATATATATATATATATATATATATATATATATATATATATATATATATATATATATATATATATATATATATATATATATATATATATATATATATATATATATATATATATATATATATGTATATATATATATATATATATATATATATATATATATATATGTATATATATTTATATATATATATATATATATATATATATATATATATATATATATATATATATATATATATATATATATATATATATGCATATGTGTGTGTATATATATATACATATATATGTGTGTCTGTGTGTATGTGTGTGTGTATGTATGTATGTGAGTGCATAAATGTGTGTGTTCGAGCGTATTTGTGTTCGTGTATATGACTTTGGTCAAAAAGTCACTTCAATGATAAAGGGTGATAGAACATATAAAGCATGAAAAAATTCCATAAAAAAGCAGCAAATTATCATGTAAAGAAAAACATGTCTTAGAATAAATAATACGTCACTAAGACGCATTTTTTATCCGTAGTTGTACTAATGCATTATAAATGGAAAATGTAAAAAAGAAATAAGTGGAATTTATTAAGTATTAAATAGAGACCAAGTGGGTGAATGCCATTCATCGATCGTTGCTTTTTTTTTCCTGGAATGGAAAGGAACGTGATTGTTATTTTTACTCAGATAACTTTGTCCTACTTTTTTTTTATTATATCATGGTATATATGTATGCATGTATGTGTATATGTAGCTATATATGTACGTATGTATATATGTATTGGCGCCATTGCATACGTATTTACCTAATTGTACTAACATAATTGTGCCTACGGGATGAGTCTTATGGTCGTAACTCCCCGTTTCCTGGTCAGCTTTATTTTTTACTCATTGACCCATACGAAATATATCTTTAAAACTGTGAATGAATATAACAGCCATTGTTTCCTCGCTTAGGGAATTGCAATTATTAACTAGTATTATATTTTAAAAGCACTTCCTTACATCTTACAAAGTTTCCTTACTAAGTTCTAAACTAAGCCCTCTAGTTTTAAGGCCATGAAAGAATTTGAAAATCATCATCACATACCCCCTCTAACTTTTGTCTTCACGTGATGGTAAGTCTAACTCCCTCAGTAATCAACACTGAGATTAGGTATCGCTGTCACCAGCTTTGTAGCATGTTTTTTAAGATTTCTCCAAATAATTAATGCTTCTCAACAGTGGATTCCAAAAGGGCACTGTATATTCATGTTTTGATCTCACTATATTACGTAAATATATCTGAATACTTCCTAGTCCATGTTTATATATATATATATATATATATATATATATATATATAATATATATATATATATATAAATATATATATATATATATATATATATATATATATATATATATATATATATATATATATATATATATATATATATATATTATATATATATATATATATATAAGTGTGACACCGGGTCAGGCAAAAACTGCCCTAATCAATACAGGCCCGGGCACAAGAAGACACCAAGACGAAGGAAAAGAAAGGTTAAGGACAAGGTAGAGATGAGGTAATATCACACAAAGGAAAAGGACAAACAGAAAAAAACAGTCAAAGTACAGAGGACCCAGAGATATGGAGGACTAGGCCCTGAGATGACGATAGATCCGCTTTTTGAAGGATGATAGATCATAAGAATTAGGAAAGACAGAAGGAGGAACAGAGTTGCAGAGTCTGGAGGTAGATGGGAAGAAGCAGTCACTGCACCAGCCAATCCGCAAGCCACAAATCTCCACACAGTACCTGTGAGATAAGGCCACTTGGCAAGTGTTTAGCAGCGGCCTCAGCAGTGGGGAAGGGATGCAACTCGCCAACTCATCAGAGCAGCGATGGAAGTAGTGGCGATGGAAAAGAGAAAGGGAAGATACCTTACGGCGAAGAGAGAGAGAATCCAGATTATAAGTAAGAGAAGGATCATTAATGAGTTTGACTACCGTAGATTCAACCCTATCATGTGCCTGGAGGCCATCCATAAGATAGCAAGGAAAGTACAAGCTGCAATTTCTATACCATTTATATGCATCTCTTGAAACATTTCTGCTGATACGTTTACCTGTTGATCTCTCGTTTTCTGCCTCTTGGAGTTGCGTGCCTGCTATTGAGTACCAAAACTTTGGCCATCTTGCACTATTGCCCATTTTCATTACTTTACATGTAGAAGTACCGACTCTTATTAACATCTTATTTTACTATTTAGGCCTTTTTGAAGTTCTCTTCCATTATTCTCGTTTTTATTCTATTCACAATCTTCATCATTTGCAAACATATTTTAAAAAGGGTTTCACAGACTCCAGAAGATCATATACTCGTACATGTATAAGGAACAAAAGTGCATTCCTAGTGCATTCCTTGCGGGAATCC
>JAXCGZ010013674.1:0-7500 GCA_037179515.1 Halocaridina rubra
GTATATATATATATATATATATATATATATATATATATATATATATATATATATATATATATATATATATATATATATATATATATATATATATATATATATATATATATATATATATATATATATATATATATATATATATATTATATATATATATATATATATATATATATATATATATATATATATATATATATATATATATATATATATATATATATATATATATATATATATATATATATATATATATATATATATATATATATATATATATATATATATATATATATATATATATATATATATATATATATATATATATATATATATATATATATATATATATATATATATATATATATATATATATATATATATATATATATATATATATATATATATATATATATATATATATATATATATATATATATATATATATATATATATATATATATATATATATATATATATATATATATATATATATATATATATATATATATATATATATATATATATATATATATATATATATATATATATATATATATATATATATATATATATATATATATATATATATATATATATATATATATATATATATATATATATATATATATATATATATATATATATATATATATATATATATATATATATATATATATATATATATATATATATATATATATATATATATATATATATATATATATATATATATATATATATATATATATATATATATATATATATATATATATATATATATATATATATATATATATATATATATATATATATATATATATATATATATATATATATATATATATATATATATATATATATATATATATATATATATATATATATATATATATATATATATATATATATATATATATATATATATATATATATATATATATATATATATATATATATATATATATATATATATATATATATATATATATATATATATATATATATATATATATATATATATATATATATATATATATATATATATATATATATATATATATATATATATATATATATATATATATATATATATATATATATATATATATATATATATATATATATATATATATATATATATATATATATATATATATATATATATATATATATATATATATATATATATATATATATATATATATATATATATATATATATATATATATATATATATATATATATATATATATATATATATATATATATATATATATATATATATATATATATATATATATATATATATATATATATATATATATATATATATATATATATATATATATATATATATATATATATATATATATATATATATATATATATATATATATATATATATATATATATATATATATATATATATATATATATATATATATATATATATATATATATATATATATATATATATATATATATATATATATATATATATATATATATATATATATATATATATATATATATATATATATATATATATATATATATATATATATATATATATATATATATATATATATATATATATATATATATATATATATATATATATATATATATATATATATATATATATATATATATATATATATATATATATATATATATATATATATATATATATATATATATATATATATATATATATATATATATATATATATATATATATATATATATATATATATATATATATATATATATATATATATATATATATATATATATATATATATATATATATATATATATATATATATATATATATATATATATATATATATATATATATATATATATATATATATATATATATATATATATATATATATATATATATATATATATATATATATATATATATATATATATATATATGTATATATATATATATATATATATATATATATATATATATATATATATATATATATATATATATATATATATATATATATATATATATATATATATATATACATATATATATATATATATATATATATATATATATATATATATATATATATATATATATATATATATATATATATATATATATATATATATATATATATATATATATATATATATATATATATATATATATATATATATATATATATATATATATATATATATATATATATATATATATATATATATATATATATATATATATATATATATATATATATATATATATATATATATATATATATATATATATATATATATATATATATATATATATATATATATATATATATATATATATATATATATATATATATATATATATATATATATATATATATATATATATATATATATATATATATATATATATATATATATATATATATATATATATATATATATATATATATATATATATATATATATATATATATATATATATATATATATATATATATATATATATATATATATATATATATATATATATATATATATATATATATATATATATATATATATATATATATATATATATATATATATATATATATATATATATATATATATATATATATATATATATATATATATATATATATATATATATATATATATATATATATATATATATATATATATATATATATATATATATATATATATATATATATATATATATATATATATATATATATATATATATATATATATATATATATATATATATATATATATATATATATATATATATATATATATATATATATATATATATATATATATATATATATATATATATATATATATATATATATATATATATATATATATATATATATATATATATATATATATATATATATATATATATATATATATATATATATATATATATATATATATATATATATATATATATATATATATATATATATATATATATATATATATATATATATATATATATATATATATATATATATATATATATATATATATATATATATATATATATATATATATATATATATATATATATATATATATATATATATATATATATATATATATATATATATATATATATATATATATATATATATATATATATATATATATATATATATATATATATATATATATATATATATATATATATATATATATATATATATATATATATATATATATATATATATATATATATATATATATATATATATATATATATATATATATATATATATATATATATATATATATATATATATATATATATATATATATATATATATATATATATATATATATATATATATATATATATATATATATATATATATATATATATATATATATATATATATATATATATATATATATATATATATATATATATATATATATATATATATATATATATATATATATATATATATATATATATATATATATATATATATATATATATATATATATATATATATATATATATATATATATATATATATATATATATATATATATATATATATATATATATATATATATATATATATATATATATATATATATATATATATATATATATATATATATATATATATATATATATATATATATATATATATATATATATATATATATATATATATATATATATATATATATATATATATATATATATATATATATATATATATATATATATATATATATATATATATATATATATATATATATATATATATATATATATATATATATATATATATATATATATATATATATATATATATATATATATATATATATATATATATATATATATATATATATATATATATATATATATATATATATATATATATATATATATATATATATATATATATATATATATATATATATATATATATATATATATATATATATATATATATATATATATATATATATATATATATATATATATATATATATATATATATATATATATATATATATATATATATATATATATATATATATATATATATATATATATATATATATATATATATATATATATATATATATATATATATATATATATATATATATATATATATATATATATATATATATATATATATATATATATATATATATATATATATATATATATATATATATATATATATATATATATATATATATATATATATATATATATATATATATATATATATATATATATATATATATATATATATATATATATATATATATATATATATATATATATATATATATATATATATATATATATATATATATATATATATATATATATATATATATATATATATATATATATATATATATATATATATATATATATATATATATATATATATATATATATATATATATATATATATATATATATATATATATATATATATATATATATATATATATATATATATATATATATATATATATATATATATATATATATATATATATATATATATATATATATATATATATATATATATATATATATATATATATATATATATATATATATATATATATATATATATATATATATATATATATATATATATATATATATATATATATATATATATATATATATATATATATATATATATATATATATATATATATATATATATATATATATATATATATATATATATATATATATATATATATATATATATATATATATATATATATATATATATATATATATATATATATATATATATATATATATATATATATATATATATATATATATATATATATATATATATATATATATATATATATATATATATATATATATATATATATATATATATATATATATATATATATATATATATATATATATATATATATATATATATATATATATATATATATATATATATATATATATATATATATATATATATATATATATATATATATATATATATATATATATATATATATATATATATATATATATATATATATATATATATATATATATATATATATATATATATATATATATATATATATATATATATATATATATATATATATATATATATATATATATATATATATATATATATATATATATATATATATATATATATATATATATATATATATATATATATATATATATATATATATATATATATATATATATATATATATATATATATATATATATATATATATATATATATATATATATATATATATATATATATATATATATATATATATATATATATATATATATATATATATATATATATATATATATATATATATATATATATATATATATATATATATATATATATATATATATATATATATATATATATATATATATATATATATATATATATATATATATATATATATATATATATATATATATATATATATATATATATATATATATATATATATATATATATATATATATATATATATATATATATATATATATATATATATATATATATATATATATATATATATATATATATATATATATATATATATATATATATATATATATATATATATATATATATATATATATATATATATATATATATATATATATATATATATATATATATATATATATATATATATATATATATATATATATATATATATATATATATATATATATATATATATATATATATATATATATATATATATATATATATATATATATATATATATATATATATATATATATATATATATATATATATATATATATATATATATATATATATATATATATATATATATATATATATATATATATATATATATATATATATATATATATATATATATATATATATATATATATATATATATATATATATATATATATATATATATATATATATATATATATATATATATATATATATATATATATATATATATATATATATATATATATATATATATATATATATATATATATATATATATATATATATATATATATATATATATATATATATATATATATATATATATATATATATATATATATATATATATATATATATATATATATATATATATATATATATATATATATATATATATATATATATATATATATATATATATATATATATATATATATATATATATATATATATATATATATATATATATATATATATATATATATATATATATATATATATATATATATATATATATATATATATATATATATATATATATATATATATATATATATATATATATATATATATATATATATATATATATATATATATATATATATATATATATATATATATATATATATATATATATATATATATATATATATATATATATATATATATATATATATATATATATATATATATATATATATATATATATATATATATATATATATATATATATATATATATATATATATATATATATATATATATATATATATATATATATATATATATATATATATATATATATATATATATATATATATATATATATATATATATATATATATATATATATATATATATATATATATATATATATATATATATATATATATATATATATATATATATATATATATATATATATATATATATATATATATATATATATATATATATATATATATATATATATATATATATATATATATATATATATATATATATATATATATATATATATATATATATATATATATATATATATATATATATATATATATATATATATATATATATATATATATATATATATATATATATATATATATATATATATATATATATATATATATATATATATATATATATATATATATATGCACATTACATATGTGAAATATATATATATATATATATATATATATATATATATATATATATATATATATATATATATATATATATATATATATATATATATATATATATATATATATATATATATATATATATATATATATATATATATATATATATATATATATATATATATATATATATATGTGTGTGTGTGTGTGTGTGTGTGTGTGTGTGTGTGTGTGTGTGTGTGTGTGTGTGTGTGTGAGTGTGAGTGGGTGTGTGTGTGTGTGTGAATTTGTGTATATATTTATATATATATATATATATATATATATATATATATATATATATATATATATATATATATATATATATATATATATATATATATATATATATATATATATATATATATATATATATATATATATATATATATATATATATATATATATATATATATATATATATATATATATATATATATATATATATATATATATATATATATATATATATATATATATATATATATATA
>JAXCGZ010013674.1:10000-37500 GCA_037179515.1 Halocaridina rubra
TGATTATTACTAATGCCTATATAGCTGAGATTCGAATTGTATGCGAAAAACGAAGATAAGAGTGAGGCTAGGAGAGGCTGTAATATGAACAAAAGGGCATTTAGATGGAATGCATTTATTCCTAGTATACCAGTTAAGATGAACGGTTTGCTTCCACTTTAGACCTTTACTGGTAATGTGCTTATTTGATTATTGTTGGTCCCAAATGAGATTGAAATTTGAATTAAATGTATTGCACCCAGGTCTGACTAGTAAATAATCAAATTCAAGTTTTTCATGCCCGGGACCCAGGGATAATATATGACCATGTGGCAATGGATAAATGATTCGAAATATTGAAGGGTATGGAAATAAGGTGAGCAATTTATAACAATTGTAATATCAATTTCACCTAATGCAATAGTAATTATAATCTGAGATTTTACAAACCTACAGATTAAAAAAACAGACATAAATATATTATATAAATACTAAAAACCTTTAGATTAACCAAAACCAAGAAGGAATTGATAATGATAATTAATATAACTTTTAACTGATATCAAAAGTGAAATGGGACTTGGGAGGAGAGCATAAACTAATACACAATAATGAATATACAAAACAAAAGGAGCTTCAGGTGGATGAAAAGCCGGCACGGGGAATATACTCCTGGTATGTCGTGACGATCGCTGAATTGGAACTGTACTCTGTTTGTCGGCGTTCTTAACAGGATATTTAAAGCCTTGGAGAGTGGGGAGGTTTTGGGACTAAGACATTCAGCCAAAGTAGGGTCGAGAAACTTCATTATAATTGGCTGTTTGAGGCGAAGTGAATGCTGATTGGTGAAATGAACACTGATTGGTTGAGTAGAGTTATTGGTAGTTAAAAAAGAGAAACAAGATTGTTTGGGGTTGTAACATACCCCCACACCAAGAACCTCTGTAGGGGAACCTAGAAGAGGTAATGAAGAGAGGAGGCCACAAACAAGCAGCTCACAGTATTAGGTGGGATCATCCGCCTCAAATCCACATGATAAGGGATCAGCGGATATATTTTCCGTGCCTCTGATATGGTGAACTTGAAGATTGTATGTCTGAAGTAGGAAGGACCACCTAAGAATCCTTTGATATGTTAGCTTGGTCGAGTTGATAAGGGCCAGTGGGTTGTGGTCGGTAAAAACCTGTACACAGTGAGGTGAAGCCTGAAGATAGCACTCAAACTTTTTGATTGCAAGGATGAGAGCCAGTGCCTCCTTTTCTATGGTGGGATATGGTTGTTGATGCTTCATCAACTTGCAGGAGTAATATGTCACGGGGTGCAGTACATTGGTTTACTGGTCGGCTTGCAAAAGTACCACTCCCACTCCAAGACCACTAGCGTCAATTTAGAGGTGGAATGGAAGGTTGAAGTCTGGAGCTCTTAAAACAGGTTGAGATGTTAGGAACAGCTTCAGATGTTGTAAAGCCTTTCCACATTCAGGAGTCCATTTAAAAGGCACTTTGGAACTAGTGAGGTTAATCAAGGGTGCAGCCACTGTAGAAAAATTGGCACAGAACCTTCTATAATACCCCACCATACCTAAAAAATGCATAACTTTTTTGCCGGTGTTAGGGGTTGGAAATGCAAGAATGACAGACACATTGGCTGCCTTAGGACGGAGCATTTTATTTCCAATTGTATGACCAAGATAAGTATCGGTCCCATATCCAAAGACAAATTTCTGTAGATAGATGGTAAGTCCAGCTGCTTGTAGTATCATCATTAGAGCTTGTAAACGATTACAATGTTCTTCCCAGGAGTCTGCTACGACTACAATATCCTCCAAATAAGCAGCAGTTCCTTTCGGTCCTCGGATGATATGGTTGATGACCCTTTGAAAAGTAGAAGAAGCATTATTCATGACAAATGCTAAAACTTTATATTGGTACAAACCAAATTGGGTGATAAATGCGGAAATCTCTTTAGCACTCTCTTTAAGAGGTATCTGATAATACCCCTTAGTGACATCTATGGTTGTAATAAACTGGGATTTTCCAAAAGTATTTAAAAGGTCTTCTATTAAGGGGAGGGGACAAGAGTAATTGATACTTACGTTATTTACTTTTCTATAGTCAGTACAAAGTCAGGAAGATCCATCATGTTTTGGCACTAAAATACTTGGTGATGCCCAGGGAGACATACTTGGTTCAGCTAAGCCTTGAGTTAATAGATAATCTACTTCTTTCTTCATAATATCATTCTTATGGGGGCGTAATCTATATGGAGCTTGCCTAATATTGGCTTGACATGAACTAATCAACTTTAAGTCATGTTGGATATAATTACACAATCCTGGAGAATCAGAAATAACAGAGGGAAACTGATGCAACAGCTGAACCAAGTCTAACTTCTGGTTTGAATGAAGATCACCAAAATAATCATTATGATTCTGTAATATACTGGTGTTGGAGAGAGAGCCTTGGTTACAGGGTAAGTCAACAGGTAGGCTACTTTCAGCATCACCATCCAATCCCATCTCAGACATAGGGTTGGTGTCTGCCACACATACTGTAACTGGAGAAACAGTTCCGACATCTACCTCTAGTGGTCTGGAATAGTAAGGTTTGAGTAAATTCACATGAACCAACTGTGTTTTCTTTCACAATTAGATGTTGCTATGACATAGTTTAGAGGACTCAACTTTTTCTGAATTGCATAGGGTAAACGATATTCTTGCAACACTTGCTTTAAAGTTTGGTAAAATATTTCCAGACACCCCTGAGACTGTGAGTGATAGGCAGATGAAGTTACATGGGTGACTCTTAACTCAGTTAAGACCTGCTGAAAAGTTTGACTTGTAAAATTCGTATCCGGGTCAGACTGAATTTCTTTTGGGATGCCTCTATCATCATGATCTACAGTAACATGTTGCATCACTGCCAACAAAGGATCAGAATTCTGTGCTTATATTAGTTCTTCTTTAGACAATGACTGGTTCAGGAGATCCTCCTGAACCTTAGGGGAAGGCATGAATGACAATGTATTAGATGATTTACACACAGCGAGTTTAGCTTGAGCCCTCCTTACTGCACAAGAAGGAAAAAGATCAGGGGATTCATCAAGAACTCTTGAATGAGGATTATCAACAGTAGTAATATTAGGTACGTTAAGAGTTCCAGTGAGATCATTTCCCAATAGTAGCTGAACTCCTTGAACAGGCAATTTACCATATTTGATACCTACTTTTACATTTGACTTGAACAGTGGGCACTCCAGATAAACTCGTGCAAGAGGATATGACATATGAGATGTTAAATCAGACAGTAGAACATTCTCTCCTGTTAACTTATGACTCAGATTAGGAAAAGCATCATGAACTAAAATGGACTGAGCAGCCCCAGTACCTATAAGAGTAGTTATGGGGAATGCCCGACCCTTCGGGATAAGTGAGACATGACCCATGAAAGTAAATCCATTGAACATACTGGTCTGAGAGAGCAAGAATTAGAAGCAACAGGTTTAGTATTGGAATTTGTAACAGTAAAACCCTTCTTTGAAACTTGGCATCCTGGATATTTACACTGTGCAATGGTATGTCCTTCTTTCTTGCAATAATCACAAATTAGCTGGTTTGAATTTGACTTATTTTATCTCTGTCCATCACTCAATCTACTTTGGGGATCACGAGAGGTAGATTTTACAAAAACACAACGATCCACCCCACGCACATTCCAGGATTCCAACCATAAGGCCTGAACATCTGCCATTTTTACCACCTTAAGAAGCTCCGTTATATTGCTCTCCTCTACATGTTTAAGTATAGGAAATGGTATTTTATTCTTCCATTCCTCCAAGACTATTACATTCACGAGTTCGGAATATGTAGTGACATTTAAGGATTCTAACCACTTTTTGAACTGTCGCATTTTCTCGGTGGCAATTTCCACATAGGATTGATACTTAGCTTTAGTCATATTCCTAAATTTCTGCCTATATACTTCGGGTGGGATTTCATGCGTATGAAGTATTTGAGTTTTAACAAAATCATAGTCTTCTGTTACATCTAAACAACAATAGACTCTCAGAGACTTCCCAACAATTTAAGACCTGCAATGTTCATCCACTCGTCTTTTGGCCACTTCTGTTTATTAGTGATTTTCTCAAACAATTTAAAGGACCCATCAATATCTCCTTCGTCAAATATTGGTACCATAGAAGAAACTGTGGAAAAGTTGAAAGCTACCTCTTTCTCCTTTATAGATAGTTCTATGTCCCTATGTTACCAACCTGTTCCAACTCTTTCAATTTTAATTCTCTTTCTACTACTAATTTTAATTTTAATTCCCTTTCTCTCGATTCTACTTTTATTTTTCTTGTTTCTACATCCAATATTCTCGTTTCTACTTCCATTTTATACTGAATTTCTAATCTATGCTTCTCTAACTCGAACGAAGAAGAGAGGTCAACTTTCGGAGTAGCATTATCAATACGAGCTTCTTCAATTTCCCTTGACCTATGAATCTCGTCTGGATCGGAATCTTCCTCGGTATCCTCAGGGAATGAAACATATTCAGCAACTACTTCAAGAACACCATGTTTTATTAAACGTTTCAAAACAAGTTCCTTAACTTTTTCCTTATTCACCTTTGAGGGGTGAGTTGGAAGAGCAATTTTATAATGTTTAGCAATCTTTAACCAATCGGCTTTTCTAATGTCACTAACTTGATCCCAAGAGGGAGACTTCAAGAAAAATTATATATCAAATTCTTTACTAGCCATGACGTTTATTAACCAAAACTTTAGGAAAAATGAAGCGAGGAAGCTCTGGGAAAATACAGTAGCAATAGTCAAGCACGACCCCGGAATCTATGCTTTACTATACCCAAATACTTCGATACTAGAGTATTAACGACTTGTTAGGTAGAGATACTAGAAACTAGCAAGAGTGATGGGATTATACGTATCCCGATACTTGAGTATAGTACTTTGAAACTTGGATACTGTGAGAGTACGTTGAATATTGATACTTGAATAAAGAGACCTGAAAATAAAAATCACTCCAAATAATTTAACTGTTGATTCTTGAAAAAACTAACTAGCCATTTAATACTGATTCATGAGATTATTAGGCTAACAAAGTTAATGAGTCTTGGAAGAACGTATAGAGAACTACCATCACCCTACTTTCAAATTAGTGTTTACTTTCAAACTACCACGCAAGATAACAATTATACACTAATGACAACAAGCATCACACACTTGTTATGGTTGTTACGATTTTTACTTCTTATAACAAAAGACACAGACAATAATTACACACACAAAAATTGTTTCACAAAAATAAAAACTCAAGAATTTACTGTTCACTTTCCTGAAATCGTAATACAATTGTTATAACAAAACTGGAACAAGGGAGAAGTTAATGTAAATTACTTTACTTTGAGCAAAGATCCTGGCAAGGTAGCCAATATATTCACCCAGGTGTGACTGGTAAATACCCAAATTCAAATTTTTCATGTCCGGGACCAAGGGCTAATATATGACCATGTTGCAATGGATAAATGATTCGAAATAGTGAAGGGCATGGAAATAAGGTGAAAAAACTATAACAATTGTAATATCAATTTCACCTAATATAATAGTTTTTTTTTAAGAGTGTGACACTGGGACAGGCAGAAACTGCCCTCATCAGCAAAGGCCCGGGCACGAGAAAATACCAGGAAAAAAGGAAAACAAAAAGGTTAAGGGTAAGGCAGAGATGAGGAAATGTCACACAAAGGAAAACGACAGACAGAAGGAAACAGTCAAAGTACAGAGAACCCAGAGATATGGAGGACTAGGATCTGAAATGACGATAGATCTGCTTTTTGAAGGATGAAAGGTCATAAGAATTAGGAAAGACAGAAGGAGGAAGAGAGTTCCCGAGTCTGGAGATAGATGGGAAGAAGCAGTTGCTGCACCGACCAATCCGCGAGCTACAAATCTCCACACAGTACCTGTGAGATGAGGCCGCTTGGCGTGTGTTACACGGCCTCGGCAGTGGAGGAGGGATGCAACTCACCAACGCATCAGAGCAGCGATGGAAGTAGTAGCGATAGAAAAGTGATAGGGAAGATACCTTACGGCGAAGAGAGAGAGAATCCAGGTTAGAAGTAAGAGAAGGATCATTAATGAGTCTGACTGCCTTAGATTCAACCCTATCAAGAAGATAAGTAAAGGAAGAAGCACCCCAGATGTGTGAGCAGTATTCTAAGCAGGGGCGGATAAGACCTTTGTAAATTTTAAGTAATTGCAATGAGGAAAAGTAATGACGAAAATGAAACAAAACCCCCAATTTTTTGGATGAAGATTTAGAAATTTGGATTATGTGATTCCTCCAAGGCAAGTTAGACGATATGTGGATTCCTAATATATTGATAGAGTTAAGAGGGTAAATTTCATTAATTTCGAAGACAATAGGGTTATCAGGAGGAGAAGAATATGAAGAGATAGACAGAAACTGTGTCTTGGAGGCATTGACTTTAACTAAATTTTGATTGCGCCATTCATATACTCTCTGCAAATCGAAGTTAAGAGTAGAAGAAAGAGTGATACAAGATTGATTACGAGTAACAGATGAAGGTTGTGAAGAAAAGGCAGAGGAAAAGTGAAGGGTAGAATCATCGGCAAAGGCATGAAGAAGAGAGGAAGATGGGGATTGTAGAAGATAATTGATGAAGAGAAGGAAGAGAGTAGTTGAAAAAACAGAGCCCTGTGGAACACCACTGGAAACAGAGAAAGGGCTAGATGTCGCGCCATCAACAACTACAGATATAGAATGGTCAGTAAGAAAACTGGAAATCAGAGAACAGAAAGAGGGGGTAAAGCCATAGGCAGCGAGTTTGGCCAACAGAGCCTTCTGTCAGACTCTTTCAAAAGCCTTAGAGATATCAAGGGCAACGACAAAGGATTCCCCATAGTTCCTCAGAGAAGTTTTTTTCAAGGCGTTTCAAGGAGTTAGCATTGAGCAAAGTTTCGAAAACTTTAGCAATAGAGGAGGTTAGAGCAATACGTCGGTAGTTAGAAGGAATAGAGTGGTCACCCTTCTTAGGAACAGGTTGAACTAGAGCATGCTTCCAAGATGTAGGATAGATACTGGTTGCCAGAATGAGGCGAAAAAGATGGCAAAGCACGGGAGCCAGTTCATCTGCAAACTCCTCAAGGAACCTTGCAGGGATACCATCGGGACCAGATGCCTTGTTCGTCTTTAGCGAGCGAAGAACCTTATCAACTTTGTGTGAAGAAAGGATAAGGGAGGGCATAGGGTTAGAGAGGGGAAAAGACTGAGGAACATGTGCTCTGGAATCGTTGATAGAAGAGTTGGCAGAAAAATGAGAGCCTAAGAGAGTGGCTTTGTCAGTGGGAGAGCAAGCAATAGAACCATAAGAACAAATGAGAGGGGGCAAGCTTGAGTTACAGAAGTTTTTGGAGAGGTTTTTGGCTAAGGACCAGAAGCATTTGCCAGTGGGAGAGGAGTTAATGTCATCAACTTTCCTTCTTATAAAGGAATCCTTATACCTTCGAATCTGAGCTGTACAGCGATTCGTAGCTATAATAAAAGCAGAGCGAGTTAACTCAGAAGGAGAGGCTTGGTAAGATCGGTGAGCGTGATTCCTAGCCTGGATAGCCATGGAGCAGGCACGGTCAAACCAAGGTTTAGGGGGAGAGAAAAATTTTGTAGAAGTGGGGATGTACGCCTCCATTCCCGTGGTCATGATCTCGGCAACTTTTGGAGCTACCTGATCAGGGTTGCGAGACCGAAAGCAGTAGCCATCCTATGGGAAGTCAAAGAGAAAGTTGCGCAAATTTTCATGCTGGGTTCGCTCGAAGTGCCAAAGACGGCGCTGAGTACGAGGGTTTGGTGGTGGGGGAGCGAAAATGGAAGAGACTGAGATCATAGAGTGGTCAGATTTACCAAGAGGGGAAAGCACAGAATAAGAGTAGTTTGAAGGGTTGAAGTAAAAAATAGGTCAAGAGTGTTTGCAGCATGTTTGTGACGATCAGGAACGCGAGTAGGATGTTTGATAATTTGCTCCAGATAGTGAGTAATAGAGAAAGCAAGAGCCTCACTTCCTCCCACATCAGAGTGAGAAGAATGAAGCCACTCACTGTGGTGTACATTGAAGTCCCCAATGTAGAGAACTTCGGCATGTGGGTGAGAAGATAGCAAGGACTCACGGCACGAGGAGAGATATTCAAAGAAAGACACAAACTCGGTGGAGTTTGGAGAACAGTAGCAGAAGCAAAGGATGATAGTGGTAGTGGAGAGATAGACTTTTAGCCAGAGAACATCAAAGTCAGGAGATTCAAGGTCCTTGAGCCTCACAGTAGGAGTGTTAATGTTGCAGTAGGCACAGACCCCACCTTTGGAACGAAAATGAGTATACAGATTATAGTGGGAGATTTGGAATGGGT
Source organism: Halocaridina rubra (assembly GCA_037179515.1). Lineage (NCBI taxonomy): Eukaryota > Metazoa > Arthropoda > Malacostraca > Decapoda > Atyidae > Halocaridina > Halocaridina rubra. Next base: position 18,416 of record JAXCGZ010013674.1, read on the forward strand.
CAGTGGAAGCATGTATAGACGACTGGGTTTCAGATAGGAGGAGGAGGTTAGGAATGAAAGTGCCCAAATGCTGTTCCACAGACAAAAGATTAGAGTTCAGCCCACGAATGTTTGAATAGTGAAGAGTGAAAGAAGCAGATCTATTGGGAGGTGCAAGGTTAAGAGCCAAACCATTACTACCACCAGGCGTGTCTGCCCTCAAGCCAATGGTGGAGTCAACACGATCCCTGGAGATTCTTCACACCCCACTATGCCGGGTACTGGAGGCTATTAGTTGTGAACCTTCCATAAATAATAACAAAATGTGAGGAAAAGGAAAGTAAAAGAGACAGATGTGCAGAATGTTGCGACTTGTCAAATGTAATGGAATAGCAAGAGATGTGTAATGAATATGCCAGCATATTCAGTGTAGATGTAGGCATGAGGAAAGAACCGTCCTGAAGGAAGACTCAACCTGGAACTGTCTGGATCAGTCCTAGTTGCATCCTAATACCTTCAGCCGTAGTCTTTCAACAGGTAATTATAATCTGAGATTTTACAAACCTACAGATTAACAAAACAGACATGAATATATTATATGAATACTATAAACCTATATATTAACAAAAACCAGCAAGGAATTAATAATGATAATTAATATAACTTTTAACTGATATCAAAAGTGAAATGGAACCTGGGAGGAGAGCAATAAACTAATACACAGTAACGAATATACAATGCGAAACACAAGGAGCTTCAGGTGGATGAAAAGCCTTTACGGGGAATGTACTCCTGGTATGTGGTGACGATCGCTGGATTGGAAGTGTACTTTGTTCGCCAGCATTCTTAACCGGGTATTTAAAGCCTTGGAGAGTGGGGAGGTCTTGGGAGTAAGATGGTCAGCCAAAGTAGGGTCGAGGGTAAGGCCAGAAACTTCATTATGATTGGTTGTTCGAGGTGAAGTGAATGGTGATTGGTGAAATGAACGCTATTGGTTGAGTAGAGTTATTGGTAGTTAAAAAGGTGTAACAAGCTTGTTTGAGGTTGTAACAAATGCAAAAACGAAGCCATGAGTGAGGTTGGGGAAAACTGTGATATGAACAGAATGGTATTCAGATGGAATGCATTCATTCCTGGTATAGCAGATATAGTTGTAAGGTTTGTTTTCCTTTTAGACCTTCTATGGTGTACTTGGTAGTGCCTTGGCACAGTAATTATGTGTCATAGGTTCAAGTCCCGGTCGGGGCAAAATTATTCATGCTCTCACATATGGCAATGTGCTTATTTGGTTATTGATGGTCCAAAATGAGATTGAGATTTGAATTAAATGTAAAAACGAAGCCACAAATGAGGTTGGGGAAAACTGTAATATGAACAGAGTGGTATTCAAATAAAATGCGCTCATTTAAAGTATAAAAGATATAGCTATAAGGTATGTATCCCCTTTAGACCTTCTGTGGTGTACTTGGTAGCGGTTTGGTACAGTTATTATGTGTCCTAGGTTCAAGTCCCAGTTGGGGTAATAATTATTCATTTATTCTTATATGGTAATGTGCTTATTTGATAATTGTTGGCCCCTAATGAGATTGAGATTTGAATTAAATATGAAAATGAAGCTACGAATGAGGTTGGGGGACTCTGTAGTATGAACAGTGTGTGATGATCATTGTCATTAGTTTATTCTTGTTATCTTGCGTGGTAGCCGCAAAGTAAACACTAATTTAAAAGTAGGGTGATGGTAGTTCTCTATATGTTCTTCCAAGACTCATTAACTTTGTTAGCCTAATAATCTCATGAATCAGTATTTAATGGCTCGTTAGGTTTTTCAAGAATCAACAGTTAAATTATTTGGAGTGATTTTTATTTTCAGGTCTCTTTATTCAAGTATCAATATTCAACGTACTCTCACAAGTATCCAAGTTTCAAAGTACTCTACTCAAGTATCGGGATACGTATAATTCCATCACTCATGCTAGTTTCTAGTATCTCTACCTAACAAGTCGTTAATACTCTAGTGTCTAAGTATTTGGGTATAGTAAAGCATAGATTCCGGGGTCGTGCTTGATTATTGCTACTGTATTTTCCCAGAGCTTCCTCGCTTCATTTTTCCTAAAGTTTTGGTTAATAAACGTCATGGCTCGTAAAGAATTTGATATATCATTTTTCTTGATATACACACACACAGCACTGTTTACAAGTCGTGATCTCTCCAATATTAAGGAATAAACAAGAGACCGTGACCTACTACGAACGTTAAATCACCCAAGCAAGGTATCTAAGACCACAGTGACTCTCTAGAGGGTTTCGCAGGAGTTGTGAGTAGTGCTGAACTTTATTTTTTTGAAGTGAAATATTTGAAAGATTTGAATCCCTACTCTACATCCCATCTTGACCTGTTGGCTGACTTCTGCACATGCACACTGGTGTTGTGACGTCACTGAGCTTCCACTGCAGCCCTGCTTAACAACAATGGATCCAACTGTCATTACCAAACTATTGGAATCTTAAGAAAATGCATATATGAATGCTATGGAGGTAATGGTGAAACAGCTTAGTGACAGGATAAAATCACTCGAATCCACAGTTTCCGACCTGACAACAAGCCTGGAGTTCAGCCAGCCAGAAATTGATGACCTCAAATCGACTATTAAAATTCATGAGAAAGAAAAGAGTAACGACAAAGAAACAATCGATAATCTATCTCAACAAATAAATTCTGCAAATCAACAAATAACCTCCTTAGAAGAAAGCTTTAATTACCAAGAAGACTATTCCAGAAGAAACAACATCCGATTAAGCGGTGTAGAGGAGAGACGCGATGGGGAGACCTGGGAGCAAACAACGACGATGGTATCAGCCCTGATAGCTGATAAATTACAGCTAGAAGGCATGACGTTGGAGAGGGCGCACAGGGTGGGACCACTTCGTGATGACAAACCTCGCCATAGTGGCTCGTTTCTCCAACTACTATGAGAGAGAGACGGTCATGCGAAATGCCAAAAAGTTGAAAGGCACCAAGATCTACCTTAATGATGACCTGTGTGAGGCATCACAGGCAATAAAATCTGCACAGATGCCACAGCTAAAAAAGGCTAGATCAGAAAGGAAAACTGCTTTTTTTAAACATACGAAACTCATCGCGAAGGAACGATACAACACCGAGAGTGTGGCTGTTAAAATGAAATAGATTTGTTTTTGAATAATATGAGAAACGCAACCAACACTTTTTCAATTTATATAACTTAAATGAACTGTATTCAAATTTAAGTAAATCTAATGCATTTTCGGTTATGTGCATGAACGTTAGAAGTCTTGCAAATAATCTTCACATATTTGTTGATCAATATTTAACAGAAAATAATATATGTGATGTAATGGGTTTTTCGGAGACTAGGCTGGATAATGATATTGAATCATTGTATAATATAACAGGGTACAATATGTTCACTCAGAACAGAGACAGGAAAGGTGGAGGTGTATGTATGTATGTAGCTAATAAGCATATTTCGAGTGTTATATAGGAGTGCAGTTTGATGGAACGAATCATTGAATGTGTTAGTGTACAGGTACATAACGGTAAGGAAAATTGATTCTTTGCATCTGTATATAGACCACCAAAGGGGAACATGCCTGAATTCCTTGAAGCTTTACTGAAAGTATTTGATTTTGCAGCAAGAAAAAAGTACAAAACTATTTATTTATTCAGTGACTGGAACTTGAATTTGTTTAAAATAAATGATCAAAGAGTAACTGATTTTATAAACTTAATGTATTCACGTGGCTGCTTTCCAATAATTACTAAACCTACTAGAGTAACTGAAAATAGTGCATCTCTAATCGATCATATCTGGACCACAAATCTTGAAGACAACATAAGTAATTACATAGTGTATACCGACATAACAGATCATTTTGCAGTATACTCCCAGTTTAAAAAAGAAGAACATAAATTTGATGCATATGTAGAAAAAAGACATTACTCTGATGATAATATAGCTAAATTTACTAGAGATATATCACATGAAAAATGACAACATATCATTGACCTAAATAATGCAAATGAAGCTTTTAATCTATTTCACTGTACATTTAGAGATAAATTTCTAGACTGCTTTCCTCTAAAAATATCGACTGTAAATAATAAAAACAGATGCCCACACATAACTGCAGGATTAAAAAATAGTATCAAAGAAAAACACCGATTAGAAAGGCTTGCATCAAAATGGCCTTTGTCTTTTGGAACCAGATATAAAGCTTACAAGAACAAATTAGTAACACTACTCCGAGGTGCAAAAAATAGATATTTTCAGGATAAGCTTAAGAAGGAACAAGGAAACAACAAGTCCACCTGGAATACAATAAACAGCCTACTGGGACGAAAACAAATTAATTATTCAAAGGAAATCAAATTAAAAAATGATAATGACACACTGCTAATATCTTTAATAATCATTTCTTAACTATAGCACAACCAACACAGGACAAACAAAATGGGCAACAAAACTCACACCGACAGTTTCTTAATAATCCACCAGACTTTTCGTTTTACTTGTATCCTGAAACAAGGGAGGAAGTCACTAAATATATAAAAACCTTAAAACCAAATACAGCGTCGGGATATGATGAAATTCCATCAAAACTACTCCAGGTCACTGCCCATTACATAGGTACCCCACTTACCCAAATAATCAATCTATGTTTTCAGCAAGGATGTTTTCCAGACAAAGTAAGCGAAAGTAATACCTATATTTAAGTCAGGCACTGTAGATGATGAAAATAACTATAGACCTATATAAATCTTACCGTCCTTAAGTAAAGTGTTTGAAAAAGCGATTGTTCACAGACTTAAAGAATTCCTTGAAAAGTTCAACCTATTATCCGAAAGTCAATACGGATTCCGTAATAATAAGACCACTGAAAAAGCAATAATGAACTTTACAAGTGATGTTTATAAAAATTTGGCAAATAAAACTTTGTTGCAGGGGTTTTCCTAGACTTGTCCAAAGCATTTGACTCATTAGACCATGATATACTAATAGAAAAACTAACTTGTGTGGGTATTAGGGGAACACCATTACAGTGATTTAAGAGCTACTTGAAAAATAGAAAACAAGCCATATATTGTAATGGGAAAGCATCTTTGTTGCAAACTATTGAGAGGGGAGTACCACAGGGATCAATACTGGGCCCATTGTTATTTTTAGTTTATATAAATGATATTTCCAATGCCAGTAATAAATTCAAATATATTCTTTATGCAGATGACACCAACCTTCTCTTGCATGATAATAACCTTGACCACCTGCATTCTGTTTTAAATAGTGAACTAGAAAAAATTGACAACTGGGTTTTTGTTAATAAATTAAAGCTAAATGTTTCCAAAACTGACTATATCTTATTTCAAAATAGATCTGTAGTACACAATATTGGTCAAGTTAATATGAATGGGTATGATGTTAAAAGAGTTGCTTGTAAGAAATTTTTGGGAGTAATTATTGATGAAAATTTAAGTTGGAAATATCATATTCAATCTGTCTGCTCAAAACTGTCCAAGACGTGTGGAATTTTGTATAAAATTCGCCATAACCTGACAAATGAGGCCTTAAAAAGCATATACTATTCCCTGTGCTATCCTCATATTATATACTATTTGTCCATCTGGGGTTGTACTGGGCCGTCAATTGTAAGGGATGTATTTGTAACTCAGAAAAGACTGATCAGAACTATTACATATAGTGGAAAATATGACTCAACTTCCTCTTTATTCAATGAGCTAAACTTGCTTAAATTTAATTACTTGATACAATATTTCTGTCTTGTTATTATACATAGTGATGTTAATGATAACAGAAAATTATTTAGATTTATTCAACACAACCATAGAACCAGAGGTAACAATATAAATTTGATATGTCCACAGCTGAAAACAACCTTGTAAAAATTTTCTATTCACTGTTTTGGCCCAAAATGTTGGAATGCATTACCAGAAGATTTAAAAACAACAACTGGCACAACTTTATTTAAAAAGAAACTCAAACAGCATTTATTTACTAGGCAAAATCAAGCAGCTGTTGATTAATAATTAATGCAGTATAGGCCCATCATTACGTCCAGGTTAAGGTCAGGCTACTATTTTGTTTTATTACAAGATAAGTATGAGATTGCTATATTGGAGCTTTTGTTAACTATTGCCATCATACTTTAAATTATGTGACATGTATATTAAACTGCCTGCCTAGGAGCTCTTGCTCAGCACGCTAGTGCCTATGAATATAATGTACATATTTATTCATGTATGTATCCTAAATATTTGGCAATAAAATCTAAGACTATGACTATCTATGACTAAGTTAGTGACAATAGAAAAGCCGATTGGTTAAAGATTGCTAAACATTATAAAATTGCTCTTCCAACTCACCCCTCAAAGGTGAATAAGGAAAAAGTTAAGGAACTTGCTTTGAAACGTTTAATAAAACAAGGTGTTCTTGAAGTAGTTGCTGAGTATATTTCATTACCTGAGGATACCGAGAAAGATTCCGATCCAGACGATATTCATAGGTCAAAGGAAATTGAAGCAGCTCGCATTGATAATGCTACTCCGAAAGTTGACCTCTCTTCTTCGCTCGAGTTAGAGAAGTATAGATTAGAACTTCAGTATAAAATGGAAGTAGAAACGAGAATATTGGAAGTAGAAACGAAAAAATTAAAAGTAGAAGCGAGAGAAAGGGACTTAAAATTAAAATTAGTAGTAGAAAGAGAATTAAAATTGAAAGAGTTGGAACAGGTTTGTAACATAGGGACATAGAACTATCTATAAAGGAGAAAGAGGTATCTTTCAACTTTTCCACAGTTTCTTCTATGGTACCAATATTTGCTGAAGGAGATATTGATGGGTCCTTTAAATTGTTTGAGAAAATCACTAATAAACAGAAGTGGACAAAAGACGAGTGGATGAACATTGCAGTTCTTAAATTGTTGGGAAAGTCTCTGAGAGTCTATTGTTGTTTGGATGTAACAGAAGACTATGATTTTGTTAAAACTCAAATACTTCATGTGCATGCAATCCCACCCGAAGTATATAGGCAGAAATTTAGGAATATGACTAAAGCTAAGTATCAAACCTATGTGGAATTTGCCACCGAGAAAATGCGACAGTTCAAAAAGTGGTTAGAATCCTTAAATGTCAATACATATTCTGAACTCGTGAATGTAATAGTCTTGGAGGAATGGAAGAATAAAATACCATTTCCTATACTTAAACATGTAGAGGAGAGCAATATAACGGAGTTTCTTAAGGTGGCAAAAATAGCAGATGTTCAGACCTTACGGTTGGAATCCTGGAATGTGCGTGGGGTGGATCGTTGTGTTTTTGTAAAATCTACCTCTCGTAATCCCCAAAGTAGATTGAGTGAAGGGCAGAGATAAAATAAGTCAAATTCAAACCAGCTAGTTTGTGATTATTGCAAGAAAGAAGGACATACCATTGCACAGTGTAAATATCCAGGATGCCAAGTTTCAAAGAAGGGTTTTACTGTTACAAATTCCAATACTAAACCTGTTGCTATTAATTCTTGCTCTCTCAGACCAGTATGTTGAATGCATTTACTCTCACGGGTCATGTCTCACTTAGCCCGAAGGGTTGGGCATTCCCCATAATTATTCTTAGAGATCCTGGGGCTGCTCAGTCCATTTTAGCTCAGGATGCTTTTCCTAATCTTAGTCATAAGTTAACAGGAGAGAATGTTCTACTGTCTGATTTAACATCTCATATGTCATATCCTCTTGCACGAGTTTATCTGGAGTGCCCACTGTTCAAGTCAAATGTAAAAGTAGCTGTAAATATGGTAAATTGCCTGTTCAAGGAGTTCAGCTATTATTGGGAAATGATCTCACTGGAACTCTTAACGTACCTAATATTACTACTGTTGATAATCCTCTTTCAAGAGTTCCTGATGAATCCCCTGATCTTTTTCCTTCTTGTGCAGTAAGAAGGGCTCAAGCTAAACTCACTGTGAGTAAATCATCTAATACATTGTCATCCATGCCTTCCCCTAAGGTTCCGGAGGATCTCTTGAACCAGTCATTGTCTAAAGAAGAACTAATATAAGCACAGAATTCTGATCCTTTGTTGGCAGTGATGCGACATGTTACTGTAGATCATGATGATAAAGGCATTCCAAAAGAAATTCAGTCTGATCCGGATACGAATTTTACCAGTCAAACTTTTCAGCAGGTCTTAACTGAGTTAGGAGTCACCCATGTAACTTCATCTGCCTATCACTCACAGTCTCAGGGGTGTCTGGAAATATTTTACCAAACTTTAAAGCAAGTGTTGCAAGAATATTGCTTACCATATGCAATTCAGAAAAAGTTGAGTCCTCTAAACTATGTCATAGCAACACTTTATTGTAGAAAGAAAACACTGTTGGTTCATGTGAATCTACTCAAACCTTACTATTCCAGATCACCAGAGGTAGATGTCGGAACTGTTTCTCCAGTTACAGTATGTGTGGCAGACACCAACCCTATGTCTGAGATGGGATTGGATGGTGATGGTGAGAGTAGCCTACCTGTTGACTTACCCTGTAACCAAGGCTCTCTCTCCAACACCAGAATATTACAGAATCTTAATGATTATTTTGGTGATTATCATTCAAACCGGAAGGTAGACTTGGTTCAGCTGTTGCATCAGTTTCCCTCTGTTATTTCTGATGCTATAGGATGGTGTAATTATATCCATCATGACATAAAGCTGATTAGTTCATGTCAAGCCCCTATTAGGCAAGCTCCATATAGATTATGCCCCCAAAAGAATGATATTATGAAGAAAGAAGTAGATTATCTATTAACTCAAGGCTTAGCTGAACCAAGTATGTCTCCCTGGGCATCACCAAGTATTTTAGTGCCAAGACCTGATGGATCTTCCCGACTTTGTACTGACTATAGAAAAGTAAATAACGTAAGTATCAATGACTCTTATCCCCTCCCCTTAATAAAAGGCCTTTTAAATACTATTGGAAAATCCCAGTTTATTACAACCATTAATGTCACTAAGGGGTATTATCAGATACCTACTACAGAGAGTGCTAAAGAGATTTCCGCATTTATCACCCAATTTGGTTTGTACCAATATAAAGTTTTAGCATTTATCATGACTTATGCTTCTTCTACTTTTCAAAGGGTCATCAACCATATCATCCGAGGACCGAAAGGAACTGCTGCTTATTTGGAGGATATTGTAGTCGTTGCAGACTCCTGGGAAGAACATTGCAATCGTTTACAAGCTCTAATAATGATACTACAAGCAGCTGGACTTACCACCTATCTACAGAAATCTGTCTTTGGATATGGGACCGATACTTATCTTGGTCATACTATTGGAAATAAAATGCTCCGTCCTAAGGCAGCCAATGTGTCTGTCATTCTTGCATTTCCAACCCCTAATACCGGCAAAAAAGTTATGCATTTTTTAGGTATGGTGGGGTATTATAGAAGGTTCTGTGCCAATTTTTCTACAGTGGCTGCACCCTTGATTAACCTCACTAGTTCCAAAGTGCCTTTTAAATGGACTCCTGAATGTGGAAAGGCTTTACAACATCTGAAACTGTTTCTAACGTCTCAACCTGTTTTAAGAGCTCCAGACTTCAACCTTCCATTCCACCTCTAAATTGACGCTAGTGGTCTTGGAGTGGGAGTGGTACTTTTGCAAGCCGACCAGCAAACCAATGTACTGCACCCCGTGGCATATTACTCCTGCAAGTTGAAGAAGCATCAACAACCATATCCCACCATAGAATTAGAGGCACTGGCTCTCATCCTTGCAATCAAAGGTTTGAGTGCTATCTTCAGGCTTCACCTCACTGTGTACAGGTTTTAACTGACCACAACCCACTGGCCTTTATGAACTCGACCAAGCTAACATATCAAAGGATTCTTAGGTGGTCCTTCCTACTTCAGACATACAATCTTCAAGTTCACCATATCAGAGGCACGGAAAATATATCCGCTGATCCCTTATTATGTGGATTTGAGGCGGATAATCCCACCTAATACTGTGAGCTACTTGTTTGTAGCCTCCTCTCTTCATTAATTCTTCTGGGTTTCCCTACAGAGGTTCTTGGTGTGGGGGTATGTTACAACCCCAAACAAGCTTGTTACTCTTTTCTGACCTTACTCTCAACCCTACTTTAGCTGACAGTTTTAGTCCCAAAACCTGCCCAGTCTCCAAGGCTTTAAATATCCGGTTAAGAACGCCGACGAACAGAGTACAGTTCCAATCCAGCAATCGTCACGACATACCAGGAGTATATTCCCCGTGCCAGCTTTTCATCCACCTGAAGCTCCTTGTGTTTCGTATTGTATATTAATTATTGTGTATTAGTTTATTGCTCTACTCCCAAGTTCCATTTCACTTCTGATATCAGTTAAATGCTATATTAATTATCATTTTTAATTCCTTGTTGGTTTTGGTTAATCTAAAGGTTTATAGTATTTATATAATATATTTATGTCTACTTTGTTAATCTGTAGGTTTGCAAAATCTCAGATTATAATTACTATTGCATTAGGTGAAATTGATATTACAATTGTTATAAATTGTTCATCTTATTTCCATACCCTTCAATATTTCGAATCATTTATCCATTGCCACATGGTCATATATTAGCCCTGGGTCCCGGGCAAAAAAAAACTTGAATTTGATTATTTACTAGTCAGACCTGGGTGCGATATATTTAATTAAAATATCAATCTCATTTGGGACCAACAATAATCAAATAAACTCATTACCAGTAAAGGTCTAAAGTAGAAGCAAACCGTTCATCTTAACTGGTATACTAGGAATAAATGCATTCCATCTAAATGCCCTTTTGTTCATATTACAGCCTCTCCTAACCTCACTCTTGACTTCGTTTTTCGCATACAGTTCGAATCTCAGCTATATAGGCATTAGCAATAATCAATTAAACGCATTAAAATATGTGAAAACATGAATCATATTTTACCCTTGACCGGGAAGTGAAACTAAGACACAAAATTACTGTGCCAAGACCCAATCAACTACACCACTGAAGGTCTAAAGGTAAAGCAAACCTTCCAACTTAACTGCTATACTAGGAATGAAAGCATTCTATCTGAATGCCTTTTTGTTCATATTAGAGCATCTCCTAACCTCACTCGTACCTTCGTTTTTAGTATTTAATTCAAATCTCAGCTCTATAGGCATAAATAATTATCTAATGAACATTAACATATGTGAAAACATGAATCATATTTTATCACATACCAGGACTCAAACAAAAGACACATAATTCTGTGTCAAGATATGATCAACTACACTCATGAAGGTCTAAAAGCGAAACATACCTTACAGCTAAACTTCTGTACAAGGAATGAACGCATTCTCTCAGAATTCTTCTTTGTTCATATCACAGCTTTTCCTAACCTCACTCGTTGCTTCGTTATTTTGCATATAATTAGAATCTCAGGTATATAGGCATTAATAATGATCAAATAAATGCATTACCATATGTGAAAACAAGAATCATATTTTACTTTGACCGGGACGTGAAGCTAAGACACATAATTACTCTGCCAAGACCCAATCAACTACACCACTGAAGGGCTAAAGGAAAGGCAAAAGTTATATCTTAACTGCAATACTAGGAATGTATGCATTCTATCTGAATGCCTTTTTGTTCATATTACAGCTGCTACTAACCTCACACGCGGCTTCATTTTTTGCATATAATTCAAATCTCATCTATATAGGCATTAATAATAATCAAATAAACACATTAACTTATGTGAAAACAAGAATCATATTTTGTTCCTTACTGGGACTTGGACCTAAGACCCAAATTTACTGTCCTAAGGTGATATCAACAACACCACTACCACTAAAGGTCTATAGGAAAATCATGCCTTACAGCTTAAATGCAATGCTAGGAATGAACGCATTCTATCTGTATGCCTTTTGTTCATATTACAGCTTCTCCTACCCTCATTCATGGCTTCGCTTTTAGCATTTTATTCATATCTCAGCTACATAGTAATTAGTAATAATCAAATAAACACATTAACATGTGTGAAAACATGAATCACTTTTCCCCTGACCAGGACGCGAACCTAACACACATAATAACTGTGCCAAGGCAAGATCAACTATATCACAGAAGATCTAAAGAAAAAGCAAATCTTACAGCATAACTGCAGTACTAGGAATGAACTCATTCTGTTTGAATGTTTTTTTGTTCATATTTGAGTTTCTCTTAGCCTCACTCGTACCTTCGTTTTTCTCATGTAATTCAAATCTCAGCTATACAGGCATTAATAATATAAAATTAAACACATTAACATATGTGAAAACATGAATCATATTTTACCCCAGACTGGGACTCAGACATGAGACACATAATGACTGTCAAGATGAAATAACCTTCATTTACTGAAGATCTAAATAAGAAACAAATCTAACAGCTAAGAAGCTGAATTAGGAATGAACGCATTCCATCTAAATGCCTTTTCGTTCATGTTACAGATTCTCCTAACCTCTTTCGTTGTTTCGTTTTTTTGCATATAATTCTAATCTCAGCTCTATAGGCATTAACAATAATTAAATAAACGCATTACCATATGTGAAAACATGAATTATATTTTACCCCTGACTGGGACGTGAAACTAAGACACAAAATTACTGTGCCAAGGCCCTATCTTCTACACCACTAAAGGTCTAAAGGAGAAGCAAATCTTACAGCTTAACTGCGATAGTAGGATTGAACGAATGCTATCTGAATGCCTTTTTGTTAATATTACAGCTGTTCCTAACCTCACATGTGGCTTCTCTTTTTGCATTTATTTCAATTCGCGTGTGTATTTTCATTTATATTAATCAAATAAACACATAAACATATGTGAAAATATGAATAATATTTTACCCCTAACTGGGACTAAAAGCTAAGACACAAAGTTACTGTGCTAAAGGTGATATCAACTACTTCACTGATGGTATAAAGGAGAAGTAAGCTTTACAGCTATACTGCTATAGTAGGAATGAACGCATTCTATCAGAATGCCTTTTTGTTCATATTACAGCTTCTAACTTCACTCGTGGCTTTGATTTCGATATTTTATTTAAAACTTAGCTATATAGGCATTATTAATAATCAAATAAACACATTAACATATGTGAAAGCATGAATCACATTTTACCCCTAACTGGGACTAGAACCTAAGACACAAAATTACTGAGCTAAGGTGATTTCAACTACACCACTGAAGGTCTAAAGGGAAAGCAAACCTTGCATCTTAACTGCTATACTAGGAATGAACGCATTCTATCTGAATGTCTTTTTGTTCATATTACAGCTTCTCCTAACTAAATTTGCAGATTCGTATTTGCATTTAAGTCAAATCTCAGCTATAGAGGCAATAATATTAAAGAAATAAACATATTCACATATGTGAAAATATGAATCCTAATTTACCCCTTACCAGAACTCAAACCTAATACACATAATTACTGCGCCATGGACCTATCAACTACACCACTGAAAGTCTAAAGGAGAAGTAAAACTTACATCTTCACTAGCATACTAGAAATGAATGTTATGTATATGAAAGCATTTTTGTTCTTATTACAGCTTCCCATACCCTAACTCCTGGTTTCTTTTTCACATTTAATTCAAATCACAGCTACATAGGCATTAATGATAATCAAATAAACACAATAACATATTAATCATATTTTGCCCCTGACCAGACATCGAGCCAAATTACTATGCAAAGGCACATTCAACTACACTATTGAAGGTCTAAAAAAGAAGTAAACCCTTCAGCTTTACTGCAATAATAGGAATGAACACAATCTATCTGTATGCCTATTATTCATATTACAATTTCCCCTAACCTCATCTTGGTTTCATTTTTCGCATTTAATTCAAATCTCAGCTATATAGGCATCAATAATAACCAAATAAACACATTAGCATATGTGAAAACATGAATCATAGTTTACCCCTGATCGGGACTAAAACCTTAGGCAAAATTACTGTGCAAAGGTGCTATCAACTACACCACTAAAGGTATAAAGGACAAGCAAACCTTACAGCTTAGCTGCTATACTAAAAATGAACACATTGTATCTGAATGCCTTTTTGTTCATATTACAGCTGATTCTAACCTCACACATGGCTTCGTTTTTTTGCATGTAAATTAAATTTCAGTTATATAAAGATTATTTATAATCAAATTAACACAATAACATATGTGAAAATATGAATCATATTTTATCCCTGACCGTGAATCGACCATAAGACATAATTACCGTGCCAAGACGCTATCAACTAAACCACTGAAGGTCTAAAGGAGAATCAAGCCTTACAGCTTAACTGCTATACTAGGAATAAACGCATTCCATCTTTGTGCCTTTTTGTTCATATTACAGCTTCTCCTAAGCTCACTCGTGGCTTTGTTTTTAGCATTTCATTAAAATATCAGCTGTATAGGTATTAATAATTATCAATAAACGCATGACCATATGTGAAAACATAAATCACATTTCACCCCTAGCAGGGACTCGAATGTAAGACACATAATTATTGTGCCAAGGCGCTCTCAATTACATAGTAAAGGTCTAAAGTAGGAGCAAACCTTACAGCTTAACTGTTATACAAGGAATGAATGCATTCCATCCCATTCGCGGGAAGGAAGATGGACTACAGCGGCTTTTGACTGGTGAGATGATGTTTGAAATAGTTTAAATGTAATGTTATATGTATGGGATTAACTATCGGGAGGAGAGGGTGAAACCTGGTACCTATTCAGATACAAGTGAGACAGTGCGGTGAGAGGTTGTTTGTGCTCCATATAGCCTAGGTGAGTCGTATTCTGCAAACAAAACATAAATTCTAGCAGATGCTACGTACATTTTTGTAGCTTTTTTTTTTTCTAAGCTTGTGACTAATCTACTTATTGTTTATGCTAATACTTACTTTCTTTCTTTCAGATCATGTCTGCCTCAGATACTTCTCACCACAAGTGCCTAAACAGCTCTGATTCCTTTTGCATTATCTGTGGCAGTATCACCACACCCAGTCATAGGGCAAACATCAGCGCATTTGTCAAGCAAGCCTATTTTGCATACTTTAAAGTATAGCTTTGTGATCAAGACAGGTCTTGGGCTCCTCACAAGGTGTCCAAGCAATGCGTCGAGAGTTTACGAATGTGAACCAAGGGGACACGTGATGAACTGGCATTTGGTATACCTATTATTTGCCAAGAGCCAAGAGATCATTGCACAGACTGTTACTTTTGTTTAGTGAAAACTTAAGGATATAAAAAGAAACACAAATACAATATCGAGAGTCCGAGTCTACCATCAGCTATACGTCCAGTGCCTCATTCACCTGAAATCCCAGCACCAGTTTTTGCTCAACTACCCTGTCTTGATGATCAGGATCCTAATGAAGACCTCAGTGTCAGCCATGATGCATATTTTGAATTTAAAGATGACTCAGCTTCTAAGGGATTCGATCAGAATAAGTTGAATGATTTGGCACGGGATTTGGGGCTGTCAAAAAATGCTTCAGAACTTCTAGTATCATTACTGACTGACAAAAACATGCTTGAAAAAGGAGCAAAGGTATTATACTTTCGATCCAGAGAAAGTTCATTTTGCAGTATTTTCGAAGTAACATTAGCTTTATATATTGCCATAATATACAGGATTACTGCAGGAATTGGGAATTCCAATGTACAACTCAACTGAATGGCAATTGTTCATCAACAGCTCAAAGCGTAGCCTAAATTGTGTCCTTCTCCACAATGGCATTTTATGTGGTTCAGTCCCAATTGGGTATTCAGTTTGTCTTCGTGAAGAACATGGAGACATAAAGAGAGTCATTGAGTTGTTGCAATATCACAAACACAATTGGATCATCTGTGTTGACCTCAAAATGGTATGCTTCCTTCTTGCTCAGCAATGCGGTTACACCAAGTATCCCTGCTTTTTGTGTATGTGGGTTAGCAGAGCTCGAGAGAAACATTGGGTGGAGGGGAATTTCCCTCCAAGACTTGACCTCAAACCTAGTGATTCCAACATCCTATATGAGCAACTCGTTGACAGAAAGAAAATTATATTCCCACTTCTGTACATTAAACTGGGTTTAATGAAGCAATTCGTTAAAGTATTAAAAATTGAAGGAGACTGTTTCAAGTACCTCATTTTGGCATTTCCTGGCCTATCATTTGAAAAAATCAAGGCTGGTGTGTTTGATGGTCCACAGAGTTGGCAGCTCGTCAAAGATAATTATTTTCTTGGGACAATGTCAGAACTTGAAATAAACGAGCACAGAATTACACCAAAATTGTCTGGAATTTTGTTATTGGAGAGCTACATGTAAATGCTCGGATGCAACATGAGCATCAAGATGCATTTTCTGCACAGCCATCTTCCTAGCTTCCCAGAAAACCTTTGTGAAGTCAGTGATGAGCAAGGTTAACGATTTCACCAAGATTTGAAAGTCATGGAAGAACGGTATCAGGGCAGATAGGATGTAAATAGGATGGCTGATTATTTTTCGAGCAAAAAGCGAAATTGGCCACGAACTGAACACTCCAGAAAAAGCTATAAACGTAAATTTTTAACTTAAGTAATTGCACACAATTTGAATTACATTAAGAATATGCTTTGTATGAACAAGATATATTTGTACAAACATTACAGCCAAGCATTGCTTTATTATTTTGCACCATATGCAAATTTTTAAACCATACAATAAAATGAGCACATATATACTAGATACGGTATTTTGTTTTTTATACAAAGCGAGGGTATCCTGTAGCATGAAAACCTGACGTGATACAGTAAAACTGGGGTCATTTTTAGGTACAAAAACCAAAAGTTAGTCAAAAATAAGTGTCATACCTAACTCAACAAAAATTGTATTTCCCAGTGTACTCAAAGAAATACATTAACAAATGTGAAAATATGAATCATAATTTACCCCTGATTGGAATTCAACCTAAGGCATAATTATTGTGTGAAGGCGCTATCAACTACACCACTGAGGATATAAAGGAGAAGCAAATCTTACAGCTTAACTGCTATACTAAAAATGAATGCATTCTATCTGACCGCCTTTTTGTTCATATTACAGCTGCTCCTATCCTCAATAGCGGCTTCGTTTTTCGCATTTATTTCAAATTTCAGCTATATAAGCATTATTAATAATCAAATTAACACAATAAAATATGTGGAACATAAATCGTATTCGATGATAGACACATAATTACTGTGCCAAGATGCTATCAACTACACCACTGAAGGTCTAAAGGAGAATCAAGCCTCACAGCTTAACTGCTATACTATGAATGAACGCATTCCATCTGTTAGCCTTTTTTTTCATATTACAGCTTGTAAACTTACTCGTGGCTTCGTTTATAACATTTCATTAAAATCTCAGCTATATAGGCATTAATAATAATTAAATATTCATATCTTATGTGAAAGCATAAACCATATTTCACCCCTAACCAGGACTCGAACCTAAGACACATAACTGATGTGTCAAGGCACTCTGAATTACCCCAGTAAAGGTGTAAAGTAGAAGCAAACCTTACAACTTAACTGCTATACTAGGAATGATTGCATTCCATGTAAATGCCTTTTTGTCCATATTACAGCTTCTCTTAACCTTACTCGTGGCTTCATTTTTTGCATATAATTCAAATCTCGGCTATATTGGCATTAATAATGATCAATTAAATGCATTACCATATGTGAAAACGCGAATTATATTTTACCCCTGACCGTTACGTGAAACTAAGACACAAAATTACTGTGCCAAGTCCCAATCAACTACACCACTGAAGGTCTAAAGGAAAAGCAAATCTTACATATTAACTGCAACACTAGAAATGAACACATGCTATCTGAATGCCCTTTTATTCATATTACAGCTTCTCCTAACCTCATTCTTGGTTTCATTTTTTTTGCATTTACTTCAAATCTCTGCAATGTAGGCATAAATAATGGTCAAATAAACCCATTAGCATGTGTGAAAACATGAAATATATTTTACCCCTAACCTTACAGCTATATATGTTATACTAGGAATAGCAGATATAGCTGTAAGGTTTGTTTTCCTTTTACCATCTGTGGTGTTGTTGGTAGCCCCTTGACACTGCAATTATGTGTCCTAGGTTCAAGTATCAGTCAGGGTAAAAATTATTCATGTTTTCACGTATGGTAATGCGCGTATCTGATTATTTTTTTTCTCGATTGAGATGGGAAATTGAATTAAATGTGAAAACGAAGCTACGAGTAAAGTTGGGGGAAACTGTAATATGAACAGAGTGGCATATCAGTTAGAATGTGTTCATTCCTAGTGTAGCATACATAGCTGTAAGGTTTGTTTCTCTTTTACCTTTTATGGTGTAGTTGATATCGCCTTGGCTTAGTGATTATAAGTCCTAGGTTCAAGTCCCGGTCGGGGTAAAAATTATTCATGTTTTCACATATGTAATGTGCTTATTTTGTTATTCTTGGTCCCGAATGAGATTGGGAGTTCAATTAAATGCGAAAACTAAGCCGCGAGTGAGTTTGTGGAAACTGTAATTTGAACATAGTGGCACTTAGATAGAAAGGGCTCATTCCTACTATAGCTGACACACAGTGAAGGAATAGTCAAAATTATGAAGATTTAATAATATTGAGAAATAAGGCAAAGAGAAGCAAAGATGTGGAGGTTGTGATTTGTCAGGTGTGAAGAGATAATAAAAAATGTGTATAGAATACTATTAAATATTCGGTGTAGATGAAGGCATCGGAAAAGTACTGAACTGGTCAGTCAAATTTAAGTCCAAAAGGTCGTCATCTTTAGTATTTCAACTTGGGGTTGGCACCATTTGCCAACCTACTACATAAGATTTATATATATATATATATATATATATATATATATATATATATATATATATATATATATATATATATATATATATATATATATATATATATATATATATATATATATATATATATATATATATATATATATATATATATATATATATATATATATATATATATATATATATATATATAT
>JAXCGZ010013675.1:7500-25000 GCA_037179515.1 Halocaridina rubra
TATATATATATATATATATATATATATATATATATATATATATATATATATATATATATATATATATATATATATATATATATATATATATATATATATATATATATATATATATATATATATATATATATATATATATATATATATATATATATGTATCTATATATATATATATATATATATATATATATATATATATATATATATATATATATATATATATATATATATATATATATATATATATATATATATATATTTATATATTCGTTGTTTCATTTAATGGGCTTTTCCTTCCATTTTAGACTGTATGTTAGTCATAGTCATAGTCATAGTCAGAGATTTTATTGCCAAATATTAAGAATACATACATGAATAAATATGTACATTATATTCAGAGGCACTAGCCTGCTGAGTAAGAGCTCCTTGGCAGGCAGTTTAATATACATTTCACATAATTTAAAGTATGACGGCAATAGTTAACAAAAGGTCCAATATAGCAATCTCATACTTATCTTGTAATAAAACAAAACAGTAGCCTGACCTTAACCTGGACATAATGATGCACCAATACTGTATTAATTATTAATCAACAGCTGCTTGATTTTGCCTAGTAAATAAATGCTGTTTCAGTTTCTTTTTAAATAAAGTTGTGCCAGTTATTGTTTTTTTAAATCTTCTGGTAATGCATTCCAACATTTTGGGCCAAAACAGTGAATAGAAAATTTTTACAAGGTTGTTCTCGGCTGTGGACATATCAAGTTTATATTGTTACCTCTGGTTCCACGGTTGTGTTGAATAAATCTAAATTTTCTGTTATCATTAACATCACTATGTATAATAATAAGACAGAAATATTGTATTAAGTAATTAAATTAAGCAAGTTTAGCTCCTTGAATAAAGAGGAAGTTGAGTCATATTTTCCACTATATGTAACAGTTCTGATCTGTCTTTTCTGAGTTACAAATACATCCCTTACAATTGACGGCCAAGTACAACCCCAGATGGACTAACAGTATATAATATGAGGATAACGCAGGGAATAGTATATGCTTTTTAAGGCCTCATTTGTCAGGTTATGGCGAATTTTACACAAAATTCCACACGTCTTGGACAGTTTTGAGCAGACAGATTGAATATGATATTTCTAACTTAAATTTTCATCAATAATTACTCCCAAAAATATCTTATAAACAACTCTTTTAACTTCATACCCATTCATATTAACTTGACCAATATTGTGTACTATAGATCTATTTTGAAATAAGATATAGTCAGTTTTGGAAACATTTAGCTTTAATTTATTAACAGAGACCCAGTTGTTAAGTTTTTCTAGTTCACTCTTTAAACCAGAATGCAGGTGGTCAAGGTTATTATCATGCAAGAGAAGGTTGGTGTCATCTGCATAAAGAATATATTTGAATATATTACTGGCATTGGAAATATAATTTATATAAACTAAAAATAACAATGGGCCCAGTATTGATCCCTGTGGTACTCCACTCTCAATAGTTTGCAACAAAGATGCTTTCCCATTACAATATACGGCTTGTTTTCTATTTTTCAAATAGCTCTTAAATAACTGTAATGGTGTTCCCCTAATACCCACACAAGTTAGTTTTTCTATTAGTATATCATGGTCTAATGAGTTAAATGCTTTGGATAAGTCTAGGAAAACCCCTGCAACAAAGTTTTTATTTTCCAAATTTTGATAAACATCACTTGTAAAGTTCATTATTGCTTTTTCAGTGGTCTTATTATTACGGAATCCGTATTGATTTTCAGATAATAGGTTGGACTTTTCAAGGAATCGCTTTAAGTCTGTGAACAATCGCTTTTTTCAAACACTTTACTTAAGGACAGTAAGATTGATATAGGTCTATAGTTATTTTCATTATCTACAGTGCCTGACTTAAATATAGGTATTACTTTCGCACTTTTTAGTTTGTCTGGAAAACATCCTTGCTGAAAACATAGATTGATTATGTGGGTAAGTGGGGTACGAATGTAATGGGCAGTGACCTGGAGTAATTTTGATGGAATTTCATCATATCCCGACACTGTATTTGGTTTTAAGGTTTTTATATATTTAGTGACTTCCTCCCTTGTTACAGGATACAAGTAAAACGAAAAGTGTGGTTGATTATTAAGAAACTGTCGGTGTGAGTTTTGTTGCACATTTTGTTGTTCCTGTGTTGGTTGTGCTATGGTTAAGAAATGATTATTAAAGATATTAGCAATGTGGTCATTATAATTATTTAATTTTATTTCCTTTTAATGAGTAATTTGTTTTCGTCCCATTAGGCTGTTTATTGTATTCCAGGTGGACTTGCTGTTTCCTTGTTCCTTCTTAAGCTTATCCTGAAAATATCTATTTTTTGCAGCTCGGAGTAGTGTTACTAATTTGTTCCTGTAAGCTTTATATCTGGTTCCAAAAGACAAAGGCCATTTTGATGCAAGCCTTTCTAATCGGTGATTTTCTTTGATACTATTTTTTAATCCTGCAGTTATATGTGGGCATCTGTTGTTTTTATTATTTACAGTCAATTTTCTAAGAGGAAAGCAGTCTAGAAATTTATCTCTAAATGTACAGTGAAATTTATTAAAAGCTTCATTTGCATTATTTAGGTCTATGATATGTTGCCATTTTTCATGTGATATATCTCTAGTAAATTTAGCTATGTTATCATCAGAGTAATGTCTTTTTTCTACATATGCATCAAATTTATGTTCTTCTTTTTTAAACTGGAAGTATACTGCGAAATGATATGTTATGTCGGTGTGCACTATGTAATTACTTATGTTGTCTTCAAGATTTGTGGTCCAGATATGATCGATTAGAGATGCACTATTTTCAGTTACTCTCGTAGATTTAGTAGTTATTGGAAAGCAGCCACGTGAATACATAAAGTTTATAAAATCAGTTACTCTTTGATCATTTGTTTTAAACAAATCTAAGTTCCAATCACCAAATAAATAAATAGTTTTGTACTTTTTTCTCGCTGCAAAATCAAATACTTTCAGTAAAGCTTCAAGGAATTCAGGCATGTTCCCCTTTAGTGGTCTATATACAGATGCAGTTCAGTGATATTAATATATATATATATATATATATATATATATATATATATATATATATATATATATATATATATATATATATATATATATATATTTATATATATATATATATATATATATATATATATATATATATATATATATATATATATATATATATATATATATGAATAATTTTTTACCCTGACCGGGACTTGAACCTAGGACTTATAATTACTAAGTCAAGGCACTACCAACTACACACCACAGAAGGTTAAAAGGAATCCAACCTTATAGCTTATATCTGCTATACTTAGGAATGAATGCATTCTATCTGCATGCCACTATGTTCATATTACAGATTCCGCAACCTCACTCGTGGCTTCATTTTGCATTTAATTAAATTCCCAATCTCATTTGGGCTATACAATAATCAAATAAGCACATTACATATGTGAAAACATGAATCATTTTTTACCCTGACCGGGAATTAAACCTAGGACTTATAATTACTAAGTCAAGTAGCCCTAAAATTGAGCCCCGTAGAATACCTCTGATAAGGTTTTTCCGTTTTGCATGTCTTACTCTGACTCTCTGCTTTCTTCTTGCTAAATTAATTTTAATTCATGTAGTAGGTTGGCCCTTGGCATCATCCGCCCATTGCGAAGGTCTTTTGGAATCAAATGGGATTGTCCAAGACTATTCGATTATAAGGCTTCCTTCAGTTACTGTTCTTTTTCTATGCTTACATCAGCATCGAATATTCACGGATATTTGCTACACATCTATTATCCTTTCACATCTGACAATCACAACACTCCCCATCTCTGTTTCTCTCTGCTTTGTGTTTTTTTCTTGCCCAGGCCCAAGGAGAGCAGATTCTTCTCTTTTTTTTTGGCCCATTCTTGTGTCACAATAATAATAAATGATCCACTCTAAGTTTTTCTACTTAATCTAGTCATTACTTGCAACTTCCTAATGAGTCTTCCTTTTGGGACTGTAGCAAATGCTTTCTTGTAAGATTTGATTTACGACGTCATAAGATGCTAGTAAGTTTGTTAGCTAAGATCTCCCTCCTCTTAAGCCATCCTGTCTTAATAAAAAAAAAAAGGACTCCAGGTGAAAAGAAATGCTTTCTCTCAATCATGTCTTCATTGCTTTGCCAAAATTGCTAGTCAATGAAACCGTCCACTCACAGGGGAAAGATTCCTTGTCTTCTGGTTTTTATTCACTGAAACTCTATATAGGTTATTTTTTTTATAACCTACGAATGCATTTATCCTGTACAGTTTCATTACTTAGTGTATTTCAATGATCAACTCTTACATTAAACAGATACTTCTCTTTATCTTGCAAGAAGAAATAAAAATCTTACAAGGTTTCCAGCAATGATCTCTAGTTCTAGACACTTATATCAAAGTATCACTCTCTCTCTCTCAGTTCTGTGAAAACCATGGAGGAGGAATTTAAAAATCGTTCTGTATGCTTCATTTTTTTTTCTCTTTAGCTACATGTTTTTACTTTTAACTGAAAGTTCTCTCTGGAACTAGCTTCATAACGCATCATCAAATTTCCTCAACTTAATATAATTCTGCAAAAGTGGAATCCAGGAGGATGCTACATATTCAATTTTAACTATAGCATTGGATATACAGTATTACACACACACACACAAATACATATTCGCAAACACACAATAAATGCGCGCCCACACACACACACACTTGTTGCAAGAGGCAAGAAGGTTAAATGAGGAAAGAAATGAAGAAGAGAAGAAAAATGTTCATTTCAGAGTTCTTCCACACAAAAGGGAGATAAAGAAGATAATGACAGAAGATCAGGGGATGGGGCCTCATTACGATTGTTCACAAATGCTGATGGATTAGCTAGTAAGGCAGTAGAATTAAAAGATAGGATTCAAAACAGTAAGGCAGATATAGTAGCAATTACAGAGACTAAGCTGAGTGAGGACATAAACAGTGTCACAGTTTTTCCTAAGGGCTTCAGAATATTAAGGGTTGAAAGATCTGAGAGGACTGGTGGAGAGATAGCACTGCTCATAAGTGAAAGGATTCAAGTTGAAGAAATAAACTTGGCTATAGAAAGTGAGTTCAAGGAATTTCTTATTCCTCGCATAAATACTGTGTCAGAGAGCATTATAATAACTGTTGTATATAACCCACCAAGGAACCAGAATAGGCTAGAAGTTTATGAGGAAAGTCATATTGAAGTCATAAACTCAGTTGTCAATATGGCATGGGAGAGAAAATGCAGGATTTTTATTATGGGAGATTTTAATCATAAAGAGATAGATTGTATAAATCTTGACCCACACAGTGGTGAGGACTCATTCGAGGCAAGATTTCTAGATTGCGTACAAGGGAATTTCCTACACCAACATGTAATGGAACCAACAAGGACCAGGGGTGGGGATAACCCATCACTACTTGATCAAATATTCACAGATAATGTGTTGGATATTAAAAAAATTTAGTATAACCACCAATTGGAAATAGTGACTACTGTGTGTTGTTGATGGAGTATATCATTGAAGATATTCTGCCTGAGAGTAGAGGCACTGAGGACATGAGGAGGATCTATCCGATAGGAGATTACATCCAAATAAATTAGCTTTTTGCAGTTATTGACTGGAGAACCTTATTTTTACAACAAATCTGTACAAGAAATGCATGACATCTGTTTTGAGAAATATGGGAAGATAGTAGATTGCTGCATACCTTTCACCAAAGAAGGTGTAATTCATGCCAGAGAGACATGGTTCGATAATGAGTGTGAAAGAGCTAAGGAGTGGAGAGACAAATGCTGGAAAAGGTATAGGAGGAGAAAAAACATAAATGCCTGGCAAACCTACAAAAGAGCAAGAAATAACTACCTAAGTAAAAGGAGAGAGGCAGAGAGAGACTATGAGAGGGACATCACCAGGAAGGCTAAAGAAAATCCCGAGCTTTTCCACAGCTTTATCAGAGGAAAACTGAAGGTAAAAGAACAAGATTTAAGGCTAAAGAGAGCGGATGGAAGCATCACTGAGACGGATGAAGAGATCTGCAAAGAATTGAACAAGGAGTTTCAGTCAGTATTTACAGTAGAAAATAACCCACCCCCTCAGATTGCAGAGATAGATGCTCAAGGGCCGGTATTAGAGAACATCAACCTTACAGCCACAGAGGTATGCAAAGCGCTGACGGAGTTAGATGTTCATAAAGCTACAGGTCCTTATGACATATCCCTCATGTACTTAAAAAATTGCGCAAATTCAATAACAGTGGCACTAAGTATCATATTTAAAAAGTCACTGGAGTCAGGGGAGATTCCAAAATTTTGGAAACAAGCAAACGTGATACCTATCTTCAAAAAGGGAAGGAGGGATACGGCTCTGAACTATAGACCAGTTTCCTTGATTAGCATAATTTGCATTGTTATGGAGAAACTACTAAGGAAACATATCTCTCTTCACTTGGAATCCTTCAACTTTTTGTCAGTTAGGCAACATGGCTTCAGAGAAGGTAGATTAACAGTAACAAACTTATTAGAATGTTATGATGAGGTAAGCCGAATCTTACAGGAAAGAGAGGGCTGGGCAGATTGCATATTCCTAGACTTCCAGAAAGCGTTTGACACTGTTCCACATGGGAGACTTATTAGGAAGCTGCAAGCAATGGCAAGAATAGGCAGAAATGTCTTGGAATGGATTTAAACATACTTAGAAGGAAGGGACCAGAGGGTTACAGTAAGGCACCCAGTGTCAGAAATGAGAAGAATTATGTAGTGGAGTTCCACAGGGTTTAGTTTTAGGGCCACTTTTGTTCCTTGTAAATATAAATGACCTACCAGAGTCTGTAACTTCATTCATGAATATGTTTGCAGATGATGCAAAAATTGTGAAGAAAGTAGGGAACGAGAAAAATGGTAAATAACTTCAGGAAGATCTACATACTCTGGATGAGTGGTCAGAAAAGTGGCTAATGAAATTCAATACTTCAGATTGTAAGGTAATGAGAATAGGTGCAAGTGCAAGAAGGCCCAAGCTTGACTACTCAATGGCGTGAGTGAAACTTCGGGAGACAGAGATAATAGAGATCTTGGAATAAACATACTAGCAGATTGGACTCCAGAAATGCATATAAATGCCATAGTAAGGGCAGTATATGCTTTCCTAGCAAATGGAAGGGTAGCCCTCAGGCACTTGGACAATGGAATGTTCAGAAATATTTATGTAACTTATCTGAGGCCAAAGCTTGAATATGCAGCTACATTTTGGAATCCACACTTGAAAAAGCTCATAGTTTAGCTGGAAAAAGTTCAAAGATATTCCACGAAACTGGTGCCAGAAATACACAATGTCAGTTACAATGAAAGGCTGAGGGAATTAGACTTACCGTCACTTGAAGCTAGAAGAAGGAGGGTGGAAAATGGTGACGGTTTTTTAAATTCAGTCTTCATGTTTATGACAGAGTGGATAGGGATCGATAGTTTGATATTGCTGGCACTAGAACTAGAGGTCATAACTTGAAGCTTCGTAAGAAAACTTCTTTGCAGGATGTAAGGAAGTACTTTTTTAGTGTAAGAGTAGTTGATAATTGGATTTCGCTAAGTGATAATGTAGTAAATGCTAACTCAATACATAGGTTTAAGGACAAGTATGATAAGTATCACTAAGTACAAAATGGAGCCGACTAGGAGATGGGAAGTTGCGATCTTGCGTCTCTTTTCTGTGAGCACAATTAGGTAATTACAATTAAGTAATTACATGCATACATAGAAGTATATATACATACATACATACATACATGCATACATACATAGGTACATACATACATACATACATACATACATACATACATACATACATACATACATACATACATACATACATACATACATACATACATACATACATACATACATACATACATACATACATACATACATACATACATACATACATACATACATGCATACATACATACATACATACATACATACATGCATACTTTGGTTAGCAAGTGATTAATATTTTTTTTTCTGAAATGACCAGTTTATCAGTTAAGAAGAATGTATAGCAGAAACAGGTGGGTGCCTCGTCAGATACAAATTCAAATTTTCCTTCAAGTGGCCCTTTGTTTTGCATTTTTTCCCCTCATATTACCAAAGTTAAATTTTAAGTTGGGATGTGTGTTACCAGAAAAGAGATCAACTGAGTAACTAAATAGTACGCATATGATGATATAGAAATTCTGTGTGAAGCTCAGATAAAAAGTTTTCTCTCTCTTTTTTTTTTCTTCTCTCTATATTCTGTGAAAGGGAAACCATCAAAATAAGGCCATCTCTATCCCTACCCCCCCATTCAATGGTTGGGGAGGGGTGGTAGAGGATTTCCAGGGGATGTAGCTGGAGGAGTGTCTGTTAGGAGATTAAAACAGAAGGTCAAGGAACTAGAGACAATGGTTATGAACCTTGATGATAAAATTCGGAACATCAATAGAGAAATGAAAGAGAATGAAACACTCAAAGAGGAAATAAGATGTTTGGAGGAAGCAAATAAAGTGCATGGACAAGAGAGAAAAGAACTAGATATATGAATAAAGTAGCTAGAAGGGGAAAAGAGAGAACTAGAAACCAGAATTTCTAAACAAGAAGAAAACAACAAACAGATGAATGACAACCTAAATGAATTAAATGTTAGTTCATTACTCTCTTCTGAGAGAGACGAGATCACAGCTTGGAATGTCCAGATTAAGGAAAACATTGAACAGGTTAGAAAAGTTTCATGAGCTTAATACAAAAAATGATGCCATGAACCCTTTCTTTCCAGATGCACTAAAGTGGAATGTGGCAGTAAAAGAGGGTGTGAAAGTGGTGGCACTGGAAAACATACAAACAATTGACTATAAAGAAACAATTATAAAAAAATGAAAGACTGTGATGAAAAGGGCAAATCCACTGATTAAACAGGCACTTGACAAAAAGAAGACGTGGTAATCTAAGGCATAAGCAAATCTGAGAGGAATGATGGAGGGATAGCACTGCTCATAAGTGAAAGGATTCAGGTTGAAGAAATATACTTTGCTATAGAAAGTGAGTTCAAGGAATTTCTTGATGCTCTCATAAATACTAGGTCAGACAGCATTATAACTGTTGTATATAACCCACCAAGGAACCAACATAGGCTAGAAGTTTATGAGAAAAGTCATATAGGTACTATTGAAGCCATAAACTCAGTTATTAACATGACACGGGAGAGAAAATTTAGGATTTTGTTTATGGGAGACATTGATAATAAATATAGAGATTGGATAAATCTTGACCCACACAGTGGTGAGGACTCATTTGGAGCAAGATTTCTAGCCTGAGTACAAGGGAATTTCCTACACCAACATGTACTGGAACCGACGAGGGCCAGGGATGGGGATGAGCCCTCGCTAATTGATCTAGTAATCACAGATAACGTGTTGCATGTTGAAAAATTTAAGTGTGAACCGCCAATTGGAAAGACAGACCACTGTGTGTTGTTGATGGGGTATATCATTGAAGATGCTCTGCCTGAGAGCAGAGGCACTGAGGACAAGAGGAGGAACTATCCGAGAGGAGATTACATCAAAATGAATGAGCTTTTTGCAGTTATTGACTGGAAGACCTTATTTTACAACAAATCTGTACTAGAAATGTATGACATCTTTTGTGAGAAATATGGGAAGATAGTAGATTGTTGCATACCTGTCACCAAAGTAAGTGTAATTCATTCCAGAGAGAAATGGTTTGATTATGAGTTTAAAAGAGCTAAGGAGTGGAGAGAAATATAAATGCCTGGCAGACCTATAAAAAAGCAAAAAATTATTACCTAAATAAAAGAAGAGAGGCAGAGAGAGACTATGAAAGGGACATCACCAGGAAGGCTAAAGAAAATCCTAAACTTTTTCACAGCTTTATCAGAGGAAAACTGAAGGTAAAAGAACAGGCTTTAATCTTAAGAGAGTGGCTAGAAGCATCACTGAGATGGATGAAGAGATCTGCGAAGAATAGAACATGGAGTTTCAGTCAGCATTCACTGTAGAAAATACCCCACCCCCTCAGATTGCAGTGATAGAAGCTCAAGGGCCAGTATTAGAGCACATCATCTTTTCAGCCACAGAGGTATGCAAAGCGCTGATGGAGTTAGATGTTCATAAAGCTACAGCTTCTGATGATATACAGTAACCCCTCATTTATCGAAGGGGTTCGGTTCCACGATTGGCCGCGATAGGTGAATTTCCGCAATGTAGGATCATCCTATATACTATGTCATTTAACATTTATTTTTACCTTTACTGTATAAACCCTCCCTGCACTGTATAAAGGCCACCCTTTACTTTATTAATAACAGCATGCAAGCATAAATTTATATGAAAGTGATAGGTAAACTTACTGTGAATGAGGTGATGATGACATGACATACTCATATACATAGCTATTTTACATTTACTTTTACCTTTACTGTATAAACCCTCCCTGCACTGTTAAAAAACCACCCTTAACTTTATAAATAACAGCATGCAAGCATAAATTTATATGAACGTGATAGGTAAACTTGCCGTGAATTAGGTGATGATGACGTGTATAGACTACAGAGGAAATTATTCCGCAGCCAATGACAGCTTTAAGGCTGCTTTTTGCGAGAGAAGAACATGGCAATGGGGAGTTGCTATTGCTGTTTCTTCTTTTGTTGGAAGATGGTCTTGTAAGGAATCATGGCATCATCAAAAAGATTGCAGAAAGTCACCGAATGAACCATATTATC
Source organism: Halocaridina rubra (assembly GCA_037179515.1). Lineage (NCBI taxonomy): Eukaryota > Metazoa > Arthropoda > Malacostraca > Decapoda > Atyidae > Halocaridina > Halocaridina rubra. Next base: position 18,356 of record JAXCGZ010013675.1, read on the forward strand.
GTCATGTTCTTGAGAGAGTTGTTTGACTGCTTTCATATGTTCATACATGGCTGCCAGACGTTGGAGTGAAAGGCCAGCCTCTTTGATTTCTTCGCAAGTTTCCTCTGGTTGTTCTTCCTCTTCTTTGCTTGCTGATTCTGTCATTTCCTCCAAGTCTTCATCAGTCAAAGGCTACGAGTGGCAGTCGATCAGTTCATTCATGTCTTCATGTCATAACTTTAAAGCCTTCTCCTCCTAGCAATGCAACCAACTTCACAGCTTTCACAACTGCCGAGATATGGACTTCGTCAGGAGCGAATCCCTTGTAATCGTAGATGACTTCGGGCCACAAGTTCTTCCAGCTGGCATTGACTGTGGCCAGCTTCATCTCTTTGATTGCATTCTGAATATTTTGAAGGCATGTAGCAATTGTGTAGTTAAGCCAGTAAGTCTTCATTGAGAATTCTTTGTCCGAATCCATGGATTCAACCAGGTTCGCCAGGGCATTTCATATGTAGAGGGCCTTGAATGCACGAATAACGCCTTGATCCATAGGCTGAATCAGTGATGTCGTATTTGGTGGCAGGAACTCTACTTGAACACCATCATATTCGAGATTAGTTGCGTGGACACCAGCATTATCCATCAATAGAAGGACTTTAAATGCAAGGCCTTTTTCCGTAAGATAAATTTTGACCTGAGGGATAAAGCATTGGTGAAACCAGTCCGATGTGAGGCTTTTTGTGATCCAGGCCTAAGGGTTATGCATCCAATACGCTGGCAGCAGATTCTTATTCTTCGAAGCCCTAGGGTTCTTTGACTTGTAGATAAGCCCGGGCTTTAACATGAAGCCCGTAGCAATCCCACACATGATGAGGGTAACGCGGTCTTTGTGCGCTTTAAATCCCGGGGCTTTAGCTTCTTCCTTGAAGAGAAAAGTGCGAGACGGCATTCTCTTCCGAAATAATCCAGTCTCATCAATGTTAAACACTTGCTCATGAGCATATTCCCCTTCAGCAATAATTTTCTTAAAATCGTTGTTCACATAATCTTCAGCTGCAGCTGTATCTGCAGAGGCAGCTTCCCCATAAAACGATACGCTCTTTAGGCCATAGCGTTTTTGATATTTGGCAAACCCTCCCTTGCTTGCCAAGAACGATTGTTTCCTCAGTGGAGAATCGCTGGAGGTTTCTGGTTGTAGGTCGTCGATATCTTCTCTCTCCTCCTCTCCACGGTCACCACTGTCGTCATTAGGTTCATTTGCAGCGAATGTATCATACATCTTCTTCGCCTTTATTTGTATGATATTGGTGTCTATGCTGATGTTCTTCTTTCTGCAATCAGCAATCCACAGGGCCAAAGCAGATTCCATCCACACTATTACCTTATTGCGGGGTGTTGCAACCCTCTTCTTTGATTTACTAAATGAAATAGTTGCTATTTTCCTGAGATTTGCCTCGTCCTTTCTGATGTAGCGAACAGTAGATTCGTTGAGGCCAAAATGGAGGCCGACATCTGCAAACCTTCTTCCTTCTTTCAGCATATCTAACAGTTTTACCTTATCTGTTATGGTTAACATCTTCTTTTGCCGCTTAGGCTCACTACCAGAAGCCTTAGAAGATGATGGACACTTGGGAGGCATTGCTGAAGTTGAAATACGTGAGTAAAAACAATCTCAAGCACAACGTATCAAGCAGCACAACACGAACGGCGTACATGTGAGTTAGACTGACCGGGTGAGGTGAGGCAATGGAAGATGGTGGGAGAACCAAGCTTCAATCAAAAAGCCAATCAGACCCCATGATACAGAACATACAGAGAAGCAATTATGTGATTAGTTGTCTCCCACCCTTTCAGCCAATAGCATCCCATGAACTATCTCACGTAGGTGCGAGCCTTTCCATTTTCCAAGACGCCAATACAGTGTACGCTATCGTACAGTATTTCACATGGTGCAATACTGTAATTTTTACTATTTTAAAGCTAGGAACTACTTTCTTTATCAATAAAATAATGAAAATACTGGAAATATTAATATGTACTAGCTAATGTAGGTGCGACCCTTTTCGTTTTCCAAAACTCTGATACCAGTATCGCATTTTACATAATGCAATACTGTGAGTTACATGTTTAAATTTATGTTTTTTACTATTTTTAACTGATTTATTATTCCTAAGCTAAGAAAGAAATTTTTTATCAATAGAATAATGAAAATACTGGAAATATTAATATGTGGTAACTCACATAGGTGCGATCCTTTGCTTTTTCTGAAACGCCGATACCGGTATCGTTCTTTCTATGGTGCAGAGTTACATGTCTAAATTTATTTTTTGTTACTAGTTCTTACTGTTTTATTATTCTTAGACTGGGAAATAAATTTTTTTTTATAAATAAAGTAATCTAAGAATTAAATAAATTATGAAAATACTGAAAGTTTTAATTATTTAATATTTTAATATTCTCGCATACACCAAGAAAAAAAAAAGCTCACCAGAAAAAACCACGATGCTTTGAATTTGCGATAGGTGAACCATGAGATAGCGAGGGATTACTATATACCCTCATGTACTTAAAATATGCACAAATTCAATATAATTAGCACTAAGTATCATATTTAAAAAGTCGCTGGAATCAGGGGAGACTACAAGATGCTGAAAACATCGAACATTATACCTATCTTCAAAAAAGGGAAGGAGGGATAAAGCTCTAAACTATAGACATGCTTCCTTGACTAGCATAGTATACAAAGTTATGGAGAAACTACTAAGGAAACATATCTATCTTCACTTGGAATCCTTCAACATTTTGTCAGTAAGACAACATGGCTTCAGATAAGGTAGATCAACAGTAACAAACTTATTAGAATTTTATGATGAGGTAGGCCAAATCTTACAGGAATGAGAGGGCTGGGCAGACTGCATATTCCTGGACTTCCAGAAAGCATTTGACACTTTCCCACACAGGAGACTTATTAAGAAGCTGCAAGACATGGCTAAAATAGGTGGAATTGTCTTGAAATGGATAAAAACATACTTAGAAGGAAGGGACCAGAGGGTTAGAGTAAGACACCCAGTGTCTGAATGGAGAAGAGTTAGTAGTGGAGTTCCTCAGGGTTAAGTTTTAGGGCCACATTTGTTCCTTATATATGTAAATGACCTACCAGAGTCTTTAAATTTATTCATGAATATGTTTGCAGATGATGCAAAGAAAAGTGGCTAATAAAATTAAATATTTCAAAATGTAAGGTAATGAGAATGGGTACAAGTGCAAGAAGGCCCAAGCTTGACTTCTCGGTGGCAGGAATAGACCTTCAAAAGACAGAGACTGAGAGACATCTAGGAGTAAACATATTCGCAGATTTGTCTCCATAAATGCATATAAATGGCATTGTAAGGGCATCATATGCTTTCTCAGCAAATGTAAGGGTAGCCTTCAGGCACATGGATAAGGAAATGTTCAGAAATACTTATGTAACCTATGTGAGGCCAAACTTGAATATGCAGCCTCCTTTTGGAATGTGCACTTGAAAAAACACGTAGTTAAGCTTTAAAAGTTCAAGACATGCCACGAAACTGGTGCCAGAAATACACAATCTCAGTTATGATGAGATGCTGAGGGAATTAGACTTACCATCACTTGAAGCTAGAAGATTTAGGAGGGATATGATGACAAGCTTTAAATTCCTTCATGGTTATGATAGAGTGGATAGGAATCAATATATTTATATGTCTGGCACTAGAACTAGAGGTCATAGTTTAAAACTTCGCAAGAAAACTTCTTTGCAGGATGTAAGGAAATACTTTTTCAGTGTAATAGTGGTTGATAATTCGAATTCGCTATGCGAGGAAATAGTTACTGCTAAATGAATCCATAGTTTTAAGGACAAGTATGATAAGTATAACTCAGGACAAAATGGAACCAATCAGGAGACGGGAAGTTATGAGCTTGGGGCTTTTGTCAGTAAGCACAATTAGGTAATTACATACATGCACACACACACACACAAAAACACACACACACACACACACACACACACACACACAAACACACACACACACACACACCGCGCGCGTTCAGTGACACACGGAATTGCTCCTCTTAAATTTTTAACTGTTTCGAGTGACTAAGTGCTTAGTGGAAAACTTTACCATAATTTCCATAAATCTGAAATCCTGCATAGTATTGTGAGTACAAGAACTTATATTTGTTGTAAGACGAGACTGTTCATATTAAAGGAAAAAAAATTGAGAACTTTTTCGTGAGGAGAGAGAGAGAAGCTGCCGTCCAGTTCTGCCTTGAGGGAAATCTAGAAGAGTTGCCAGAGGTGGAGCCATCACATCACATTACCTAATTTTTTGTGTAAACTGGGGAAAGCTCTTAAGCCGTTTACCTGATCCTGTGGTTCTATATATTGTTAAAATCAGTATCCTTCCCATACACGAAAAAATTGAATAATAAAAGAAAAAATAATTACCAAATACCCACCTGTCAACAGTACTGAGTTAAGTTGCCAAGTAGTACAGCAGTCTTATTTTCTTCATTTTTTTTTGCTTTTCTTTTAGCTTTCTCTTTTACTATTTTATTATTTTGTATATATATTGAGTTAAATGTAAAGTCTAATCCCGTGATAACATATCTTGGTTAGCAAGTCAGTTTATCAGTTAGGAAGAATATATAACAAAAACAGGTGGGTGCCACCTCAAACACAAATTCGAATTTTACTTCAGGTTTGACTTTTGGTTTTTTTTCTTTTTATACTTAAATTACCATGGTCAAGTTTTTAAGTTAAGATGTGTGTTACCAGAAAGGAGACAAACTGAGTCACTAAATAGCACTTATATGGAGATATAAAAATTCTGTGTGAAGCTAAATTAGAAGTTTTTCTCTTTTCTTTTTTTTCCTCTTTCTCGTCTTCTTTCTATATTCTGTGAGAGGGAGAACATAAAAATGAAGCTATCTCTGTCCCAAACCTCTCCCACCCATGGGTCGGGAGAAGGGGTAGTCATCAGGGGACTTAAACAGAGAATCAAGAAGTTAGAGGAAATGGTTATAAGCCTTGATGATAAAATTTGGAATATGGATGGAGAAATGAAAGAGAATGAAACACTCAGAGAACAAATAAGATCTTTGGAGGAAGCAAATAAAGCACAAGGGCAGGAGAGAAAGGAACTAGAAAAAAGAATAAAGAAGCTGGAAGGGGAAAAGAGTCAACTAGAATCTAGAATTTCTAAACAAGAAGATAAAAACAAACAGCTGAATGACAACCTAAAGGAATTAGATGTTAGTTCACTGCTCTCTTCTGAGAGAGACGAGATTGCTGCTTGGAATGTTCAGATTAAGGAAAACATTGAACAGTTCAGAAAAGAGTTCCAGGAGCTGAATATGGAAAATGATGCCATGAAAACGTCCTTTGCTGATGCACTAAAGGGGAATGTGGCAGTAAAAGAGGCTGTAAAGGTGGTGGCACTGGAAAACATACAAACAGTTGACTATAAAGAGACAGTAATCGAAAAAATGAAAGACGTTGTGATGGAAAGGGCAAATCCACTGATTAAACAGGCACTTGATAAAGAGATGACAGTGGTAATCTCAGGCATAAGCAAATCCCAGGAGCCAACATGGCAGGGGAGACTTGAAGAAAATAAAGCTAGGGTTGTAGACCTGATAAGAAAGCTTGAAGTAGTTTGTGGTCCTGAGGATATTGTAAACATTCACCAACTAGGCAAATATTAGAGGGAAGGAAAGCAGAGACCAACAAAAGTAACCTTTGAGAGAGGGGAAACATGTAAAGAAATATTGTTGAGAAGAAAAAGTCTAAAAGACCTTCAAAAATGCAAAGAAGTGTTCATTAGACGATACAGAACACAGGAAGAGATGGGAAAGATCAAAAACTTGTTGCAAGAGGCAAGAAGGTTAAATGATGAAAGAAATGAAGAAGAGAAAAAAAAATTTCGTTACAGAATACTTCCAGACAAAGGGGAGATAAAGAAAATAATGACAGAAGATCAGGGGATGGGGCCTCATTAAGATTGTTATACACAAATGCTGATGGATTAGCTGGTAAGGCGGTAGAATTAAAAGATAGGATTCACAACAGTAAGGCAGATATAGTAGCAATTACAGAGACTAAGTTGAGTGAGGACATAAACAGTGTCACAGTTTTTCCTAAGGGCTTCAGAATGCTAAGGGTTGAAAGATCTGAGAGGACTGGTGGAGGGATAGCACTGCTCATAAGTGAGAGGATTCAAGTTGAAGAAATAAACTTGGCTTTAGAAAGTGAGTTCAGAGAATTTCTTGTTGCTCGCATAAGTACTGGGTCAGAGAGCATTATAATAACTGTTGTATACAACCCACCAAGGAACCAAAATAGGCTTGAAATTTATGAGGAAAGTCATATAGGTACTATTGAAGTCATAAACTCAGTTGTTAACATGGCACGGGAGAAAAAATGTAGGATTTTGATTATGGGAGACTTTAATCATAAAGAGATAGATTGGATAAATCTTGACCCACACAGTGGTGAGGACTCATTTGGGGCAAGATTCCTAGATTGCGTACAAGGAAATTTCCTACACCAACATGTAATGGAACCAACAAGGGCCAGGGGTGGGGATGAGCCATCACTACTTGATCTAGTGTTCACAGATAATGTGTTGGATATTGAAA
>JAXCGZ010013675.1:30000-52500 GCA_037179515.1 Halocaridina rubra
GTAGGTTTGCCAGGCATTTATGTTTTTTCTCCTCCTATACCTTTTCCAGCATTTGTCTCTCCACTCCTTAGCTCTTTTACACCCATTATCGAACCATTTCTCTCTGGCATGAATTACACCTACTTTGGTGACAGGTATGCAGCAATCTACTATCTTCCCATATTTCTCACAAAAGATGTCATACATTTCTTGTACAGATTTGTTGTAAAATAAGGTTCTCCAGTCAATAACTGCAAAAAGCTCATTCATTTTGATGTAATCGCCTTTCAGATAGTTCCTCCTCATGTCCTCAGTGCCTCTACTCTCAGGAAGAATATCTTCAATGATATACTCCATCAACAACACACAGTGGTCACTCTTTCCAATTGGTGGTTCATACTCAATTTTTTCAATATCCAACACATTATCTATGAACACTAGATCAAGTAGTGATGGCTCATCCCCACCCCTGGCCCTTGTTGGTTCCATTACATGTTGGTGTAGGAAATTCCCTTGTACGCAATCTAGGAATCTTGCCCCGAATGAGTCCTCACCACTGTGTGGGTCAAGATTTATCCAATCTATCTCTTTATGATTAAAGTCTCCCATAATCAAAATCCTACATTTTCTCTCGCGTGCCATGTTAACAACTTAGTTTATGACTTCAATAGTACCTATATGACTTTCCTCATAAACTTCAGGCCTATTTTGGTTCCTTGGTGGGTTGTATACAACAGTTATTATAATGCTCTCTGACCCAGTATTTATGCGAGCAACAAGAAATTCCTTGAACTCGCTTTCTATAGCCAAGTTTATTTCTTCGACTTGAATCCTTTCACTTATGAGCAGTGCTATCCCCCCACCAGTCCTCTCAGATCTTTCAACCCTTAGTATTCTGAATCCCTTAGGAAAAACTGTGACACTGTTTATGTCCTCACTCAACTTAGTCTCTGTAATTGCTACTATATCTGCCTTACTGTTGTGAATCCTATCTTTTAATTCTACCGCCTTACCAGCTAATCCATCAGCATTTGCGTATAACAATCTTAATGAGGCCCCATCCCCTAATCTTCTGTCATTATCTTCTTTATCTCCCCTTTGTCTGGAAGAACTCTGTAATGAAAATTTTTCTTCTCTTCTTCATTTCTTTCATCATTTAACCTTCTTGCCTCTTGCAACAAGTTTTTGATCTTTCCCATCTCTTCCTGTGTTCTGTATCGTCTAATGTGTGTGTGTGTGTGTGTGTGTGATTACTCAATCTGTGATTACCTATATTTGTGTTTAAGGGAAAGAGCCCAAAACTCGTATCTTCCCGTCTCCTGATCGGTTCCATTTTGTACTTAGTGATACTTATCATACCTGTCCTTAAAACTATGGATTGAGGTAGCATTAACTGCCTCCTCGCTCAGCGAATTCCAATTATCAACTACTCTTACACTGAAAAAGAATTTCCTTAAACTCTGCAAAGAAGTTTTCTTAAGAAGCTTCAAACTATGACCTCTAGTTCTTGAGCCTGCCATATCAAAATATCGATCCCTATCAACTTTATCATAACCATGGAGAAATTTAAAGACTGTCACCATATCCCCCCTCAGTCTTCTAGCTTCGAGTGATGGTAAGTCTAATTCCCTCAGCCTCTCATCATAACTAAGATAACGTATTGCTGGCACCAGTTTCATGGCATGTCTTTAAACTTTTTCAAGCTTAGCTATGTGCTTTTTCAAGTGCAGATTCCAAAAGGGGCTGCTTATTCGAGTTTTGGCCTCACATAGGTTACATAAATATTTCTGAACATTTCCTTGTCCATGTGCCTGGAGGCTACCCTTACATTTGATAAGAAGGCATATGCTGCCCTTACTATGCCATTTATATGTATTTCTGGAGACAAATCTGCCAGTATGTTTACTCCTAGATTTCTCACATTCTCTGTCTCTTGAAGTTGTACTCCAGCCACCGAGTAGTCAAGCTTGGGCCTTCTTGCACTTGTACTCATTCTCATTACCTTAAATTTTGAAGCACTGAATTTCATTAGCCACTTTTCTGACCACTCATGCAGACTATTTAGATCTTCCTGAAGTTTTCTACCATTGTTATCGTTTCCTACTTTCTTCATAATCTTTGCATCATCTGCAAACATATTCATGAATGAAATTACAGACTCTGGTAGGTCATTTACATATACAAGGAACAAAAGTGACCCTAAAACTGAACCCTGTGGAACTCCACTACTGACTCTTCTCCATTCAGTCACTGAGTATCTTACTCTAACCCTCTGTTCCCCTCCTTCTAAGGAAGTTTTTATCCCTTTCAGGACATTTCCACCTATTCTAGCCATTGCTTCCAGCTTCCTAATAAGTCTCCCATGTGGAACAGTGTCAAACGCTTTCTGGAAGTCTAGGAATATGCAATCTGCCCAGCCCTCTCTTTCCTGTAAGATTTGGCTTACCTCATCATAAAATTCTAATAAGTTTGTTACTGTTGATCTACCTTCTCTGAAGCTATGTTGCCTAACTGACAAAATGTTGAAGGATTTCAGGTGAAGAGAGATATGTTTCCTTAGTAGTTTCTCCATAACTTTGCATACTATGCTGATCAAGGAAACTGGTCTATAGTTCAGAGCCGTATCCCTCCTTCCCTTTTTCAAGATAGTTATCACGTTTGCTTGTTTCCAACATCTTGGAATCTCCCCTGACTCCAATGACTTTTTAAATATGATACTTAGTGTAACTGATATTGAGTTTGCGCATTTTTTAAGTACATGAGGGAATATATCATCAGGACCTGTAGCTTTATGAACATCTAAGTCCATCAGCGCTTTGCATACCTCTGTGGCTGTAAGGTTGATGTTCTCTAATACAGGTCCATGAGCTTCTATCTCTGCAATGTGAGGGGGAGGGGTATTTTCTACTGTAAATACTGACTGAAACTTCTTGTTCAGTTTTTTTGCAGATCTCTTCATCCGTCTCAGTGATGCTTCCATCCGCTCTTTTAAGCCTTAAAACCTGTTCTTTTACCTTCAGTTTTCCTCTGATAAAGCTGTGGAAAAGCTCGGGATTTTCTTTAGCCTTCCTGGTGATGTCCCTCTCATAGTCACTCTCTGCCTCTCTCCTTTTACTTAGGTAATCATTTCTTGCTCTTTTGTAGGTTTGCCAGGCATTTATGTTTTTTCTCCTCCTATACCTTTTTCAGCATTTGTCTCTCCACTCCTTAGCTCTTTTACACTCATTATCAAACCATTTCTCTCTGGCATAAATTACACCTACTTTGGTGACAGGTATACAGCAATCTACTATCTTCCCATATTTCCCCCAAAAGATGTCATACATTTCTTTTACAGATTTGTTGTAAAATAAGGTTCTCCAGTCAATAACTGCAAAAGGCTCATTCATTTTGATGTAATCGCCTTTCGGATAGTTCCTCCTCATGTAATCAGTGCTTCTACTCTCAGGCAGAATATCTTCAATGATATACTCCATCAACAACACACAGTGGTCACTCTTTCCAATTGATGGTTCATACACATATTTTTCAATATCCAACACATTATCTGTGAATACTAGATCAAGTAGTGATGGCTCATCCCCACCCCTGGCCCTTGTTGGTTCCATTACATGTTGGTGTAGGATATTTCTTGTACGCAATCTAGGAGTCTTGACCAGAATGAGTCCTCACCACTGTGTGGGTCAAGATTTATCCAATCTATCTCTTTATGATTAACATCTCCCATAATCAAAATCCTGCATTTTCTCTCCCGTGCCATGTTAACAACTGAGTTTATGACTTCAATAGTACATATATGATTTTCCTCATAAACTTCTAGCCTATTCTGGTTTCTTGGTGGGTTATATGCAACAGTTATTATAATGCTCTCTGACCCAGTATTTATGCGAGCAACAAGAAATTCCTTGAACTCACTTTCTATAGCCAAGTTTATTTCTTCGACTTGAATCCTTTCACTTATGAGCAGTGCTATCCCCCCACCAGTCCTCTCAGATCTTTCAACCTTTAGTATTCTGAAGCCCTTAGGAAAAGCTCTGACACTGTTTATGTCCTCACTCAACTTAGTCTCTGTAATTGCTACTATATCTGCCTTACTGTTGTGAATGCTATCTTTTAATGCTACTGGAGCTAATCCATCAGCATTTGTGTATAACAATCTTAATGAGGCCCCATCCCCTGATCTTCTGTCATTATCTTTTTTATCTACCCTTTGTGTGGAAGAACTTTGAAATGAAAATTTTTCTTCTCTTCTTCATTTCTTTCCTCATTTAACCTTCTTGCCTCTTGCAACAAGTTTTTGATCTTTCCCATCTCTTCCTGTGTTCTGTATCATCTAATGAATACTTCTTTGAATTCTTGAAGGCCTTTTAGACTTTTTTTTCTCATCAATATTTCTTTACATGTTTCCCCTCTCTCAAAGGTTACTTTTGTTGGTCTCTGCTTTCCTTCCCTCTAATATTTGCCTAGTTGGTGAATGTTTACAATATCCTCAGGACCACAAACTACTTCAAGCTTTCTTATCAGGTCTGCAACCCTAGCTTTATTTTCTTCAAGTCTCCCCTGCCATGTTGGCTCCTGGGATTTGCTTATGCCTGAGATTACCACTGTCATCTCTTTATCAAGTGCCTGTTTAATCAGTGGATTTGCCCTTTCCATCACAACGTCTTTCATTTTTTTCAATTACTGTCTCTTTATAGTCAACTGTTTGTATGTTTTCCAGTGCCTCCACCTTTACAGCCTCTTTTACTGCCACATTCCCCTTTAGTGCATCAGCAAAGGAAGTTTTCATGGCATTGTGTTCCATATTCAGCTCCTGAAACTCTTTTCTAAACTGTTCAATGTTTTCCTTAATCTGGACAATCCAAGCTGCAATCTCGTCAATCTCATAAGAGAGCAGTGAACTAGCATCCAATTCAATTAGGTTGTCATTCAGCTGTTTGTTGTTATCTTCTTGTTTAGAAATTCTGGTTTCTAGTTCATTCTTTTCCCCTTCCAGCTTCTTTATTTGTTTATCTAGTTCTTTTATCTCCTGCCCTTGTGCTTTATTTGCTTCCTCCAAAAATCTTATTTCCTCTCTGAGTGTTTCATTCTCTTTCATTTTTCTATCCATATTCCGAATTTTATCATTAAAGCTTATAACCATTGCCTCTAAATCCTTGATTTTCTTTTTTAATCTCCTAATAGCTACCCCTCCTCCCAACCCATCGGTGGGGGAGGTTTGCGACAGAGATGGCCTCACTTTTATGTTTTCCCTTTCACAGAATATATAAAGAAGACGAGAAAGAGAAAAAAAAAGAGAAAAACTTTTATTTAAGCTTCACACAGAATTTTTATATCTTCATATAAGTGCTATTTAGTGACTCAATTTATCTCTTTTCTGGTAACACATTCTAACTTAAAAATTTGACTTTGGTAATTTGAGGAAAAAAGAAAAAAAATGCAAACAAAAACAAAAGTGCACTTGAAGGAAAACTCGCGTTTGTATCTGAAGAGACACCCACCTGTTTCTGCTATATATTCTTCTAAACTGATAAACTCACTTGCTAACCAAGATATGTTATCACAGGATCAGACTTTACATTTAATTCAGTATATATATATATATATATATATATATATATATATATATATATATATATATATATATATATATATATATATATATATATATATATATATATATATATATATATATATATATATATATATATATATATATATATATATATATATATATATATATATATATATATATATATATATATATATATATATATATATATATATATATATATATATATATATATATATATATATATATATATATATATATATATATATATATATATATATATATATATATATATATATATATATATATATATATATATATATATATATATATATATATATATATATATATACATATATATATATATATATATATATATATATATATATATATATATATATATATATATATATATATATATATATATATATATATATATATATATATATATATATATATATACAAAATAAAAGAAATAATTAAAAAGAAAGCTAAAAGAAAAGAAAAGAAATAGAAGAAAATAAGACAGCTGTGCTACTTGGCAACTTAACTCAGTACTGTAGACAGGTGTATTTTGGGTATTTATTTAATTATTCAAATTTTTTGTGTATCAAAACTAACTATCAAATGAATATAAATGGGAAGGATACTGATTTTAGCAATATATGGAACCACAGGATCAGGTAAACGGCTTAAGAGCTCTCCCCAATTTACACAAAAGATTAGGTAATGTGATGTGATGGCTTCACCTCTGGCAACTCTTCTAAAATTCCTTCAAGGCAGAACAGGACAGCTTCTTCTCTTTCCCCTCACGAAAATGTTCTCAATTTTTTCCATTGATATTTTGGACAGTCTCGTCATACAACAAATATAATTTTTTTTACTCAATACTCTGCAGGATTTCTTATTTAGGGAAATTATGTTTATGCTTACACTTTACTCTTAGTGACTCAAAAACACAAGGACAAATTTAAGAGATGCTGAATGTTTGTATTCTATTGCCCGCCGCCGTGTGTTTGTGTAATTACCTAATTGTAATTACCTAATTGTGTTTGCGGGAAAGAGCCCAAGGCTCGTATCTTCCCGTCTCCTGATCGGTTCCATTTTATACTTAGTGATACTTATCATACATGTCCTTAAAACTATGGATTGAGATAGCATTAACTACCTCCTCGCTTAGCCAATTCCAATTATCAACTACTCTTACACTGAAAAAGTATTTTCTTACATCCTGCAAAGAAGTTTTCTTGCGAAGCTTCAAACTATGACCTCTAGTTCTAGAGCCAGCCATATCAAAATATCGATCCCTATCCACTCTATCATAACCATGAAGGAATTTAAAGACTGTCACCATATCCCCCCTCAATCTTCTAGCTTCGAGTGATGGTAAGTCTAATTCCCTCAGCCTCTCATCATAACTGAGATTGCGTATTTCTGACACCAGTTTCGTGGCATGTCTTTGAACTTTTTCAAGCTTAGCTATGTGCTTTTTCAAGTGCGGATTCCAAAAGGGGGCTGCATATTCGAGTTTTGGCCTCACATAGGTTACATAAATATTTCTGAACATTTCCTTGTCCATGTGCCTGAAGGCTACCCTTACATTTGTGTGTGTGTGTGTATGTGTGTGTGTAATAACCTAATTGAAATTACCTAATAGTGCTTCCTGGAAAGAATCCCAGGCTCGTAAATCCCCTTCTCCTGTTAGGTTAAAGTTTTGTTTTAGAAGATACTTTTCATACTTGTCCTTAAAACTATAGATTGATTTAACATTAACTACCTCCTCGCTTAGCGAATTCCAGTCATCAACTATTGCATTAAAAAAAGCACTTCCTTACATCCTGCAAAAAAATGTTCTGAGGAAACTTTAAACTATGACCTTTAGTAATAGTGCCAGCCATATCAAAATATCGATCCCTATTCACCAGGGCCGGCCTTAAGCCAATTGGACCAATAGCTCCCAATTGGGCTCAGCGCCTAAGAAAGCCCCATGATCGAGTGTAATCTACCCTCGGCTTGTCAAGTACACGCAACAACACATTTTGTATTTGGCGGAGAACAGCACTGATTGTGTTTTAATACTGTTTATGTTTTAAATTTTTTACTCTGCTTGAATTAAATAATATGCTAATTACAGAATAGCATTAAAATAAATTTTTCTGAAGACATTTAAAAAGACAAATATATAAATACACGTGTAACAACTATTAATTATCTATAAACCTATAGTATTTTCTTTCAATAGCATCATGTGATTAAATTACTGTATTACATCTTTATACACATACACATCTCTGATGCAAAATATATGGTATGCCTACATTTACAATAAAGTATTTAAGTTTTACAAAGGGGGGTCGGAATTTTCCCAAATGGTGTAGAGCTATAAATTTTGGTCATACATGCGACATGAGGGCCTCAGTTTCACCGAGTTTACTCCGCATTGTTAAAAAACGTTTTCTTTGACATGGTGACTGACCAAATTTTCTAGAGGTCGTAAGATTTACATTTGGTTCCATCTCGTGGTGTGAGTTTCCCCTTCCGTCGACTGTAGATACAGTTGACTGGAGCTCAGTAACCTTACTACTAGCTGATTCATTTTGTGTCACGGACTCATAAATAAGGCAAGATTTAGTGACCAAGATGTAAACCATATATCTTAAATATGAAGTCACTGATTTTCGAAAGATTACTGTAAAGAGCAGTACAATATATTCATAGAATATAATTAAAAGATGATCATATATCATTATGTGTGACTGTGACAATGAAACTGAATTAATTTCTCAAGTTTTCCTTCAGTTATGGGGAACTTTTCATAAGAAGTGATAGGCAGGTTTTATGGTTTATTCAGTCATATTAGCAGACAATACAAGTATTTTTTTAAATAAAATAGTAAATAAATGACATGTGTAAACATATGTGGCCCTTTTTAAGTCTAGATGTGTTTCCATTTTTTCCCCAAATAAATTTTTAGTTGATACTCAAAAAATTTCCCTGTCCCCTCTTTTACATACATAAATCTAGGTAATGAAGACTTACGAATATAGACATATTAGATGTGTACCCCCTTGCACTCACAAAAATTATGCGATACAAGTCAAGTTTGTTACTTTTGACAATAATAATATGATGTCTGCTGATTCTTTATGACATATATGGATCAGACAACTAGTTCAGTATGTTGTATTTTATATCAGTTCTGGGATGGATGTATCTTTTACTTATTATTTTTTTTAGGATCTTTGGTTTCTGTAAATATAAGTAAAAGACTAAGAAACATGGGAAAAAATATTTAAGTGGCATTAAGAAGAGGACTGTAACCGAGGCTAAGAAGGTCGAAGCAGAAAAGGAGAAAGGTGCATTAAATAAGTATTTCAGTAAAACTATCTCAGAAAATGCAGATAAGAAAGTTGTGCCACAATGCAGTGAAGAGGATGACACCGCAGGAAGCCAGTTTGAAGAACTTATGCAAAACAATTTGAGTGGGAATTTATTTACTAAAAGTGTGATCTGCCATTCCGGAAATGTTGATTTTGACAAACAAGGAAACTTGCCTGATGACACTGCTGCTGATGCTTCTGAGGCAAGGGAGAATGGGAATTCAAAATTTGCGACGCCTGTAGAATTAACAAATGATGCTGCAACATGGCCAGAAATGATAAGTTAGAGTGTCAGGGACTATTTAGTGAAAACGGACCACCTACAATTATAGAAGAATTTTTCCTCAAGAATGAGAATGGATCACATTCTTCAAAATTTCACTGCAAAAAAAAATGCCAAATGGCGAAATTGTAGATTGTCCATGTCTAATATACTGTGTATCAAGTGATAAAATGTTCTGTTACTGCTGCAAGCTTTATGATAACGCAGTGAGTGCACAAAAAGCATTTGCAAGCTATGCTCAGTTTATGTGAAATGCAGAAAAGATTATCTGCTGAAGAAACTATTGATGAAGTGATAGAAAAACTAATCAGGCAAGATGCATGTGGGGGTTTGTTTGATGCTAGAGTGTTAAGATTCTGTTTTACTAAGGGGACTCAAAGTACCGAGCTCGGTTAAGAGCTCACAAACAGACAGGACAGATATTTGTACTTGAACACCCCATGTTTATTACCATTAGTCGGTTAAATGAAACTCAGAATTCAACTTTCTTTTAATTTTGGAAATGCAATGACATTAAAAGAATTGAATTAAATTTCTCAAATTAAATTTTATGAAATGCTGCCTCGAATCCCGGAGGAGGTGAGTATGAGTTCGTTTCCCGGCACCACGGACGTATGCCAAGACTTTGGCCTCAATTCGATGATTACCTCTGTCACACAGGCAGAGTAGAATACAGGGCACTGCAATTTCAGAAAACAGAAATGACACACTGTTTATAATGGGAAACTGAAAGCATGAGCACACATATAATGAGTTTCCAATGTCATTCTACTGGATGAATATATATAGGTTATTCACAGCTAACCAGAAATATTTATGAATATATATAGGTTATTCACAGCTAACATAATAGCATACAAAACATTAATTCTTTACTGGTTTTAAAGAAAATAATATATTCACAACAAATGAAGAATAAGCAAGACAAATACAGTACTGTATGTATTCCTTAAATTGTGGGCAACCACAAAAGTTGCAATGCTTATTCCTGATATGAAATTAATATGGTAAAACACTCTATTTAGGGTAAAGGAAGAATCTACGAGATAAATACAGTATTCATTCACTTTTAGTTATCAAGAACTTTGCAATAAAAAAAGGGTGCAAAACCACCTTTTGAGGTATTTGCAACTTATAACTCAAAACACTTTATCCCCAACATATGAAGAATTAGCAAGATAAATACGGTATGCATTCATTAAATTGTGGTTAACAAGAAATATTTGCATAGCCAACTGGGAAAAATTACCTTTTGAATATTTGCAATTTGGCTTTTTGGCAAATAGCTTTATTGACGAGGTTTTGAAGTAAAAAAAAAACACTTTATTTACGATGATAGAAAGGGGTGAAATGAAATTAGAATTTATTAGGAAGAGAGATAGATTTTTACGGGCTCATAACCAGTCTTCAGAGGATGAGATTTTCGTTTATCACATTCAGTGAAAAGAAACTTCTCAGCAATATATATCAGCTGTAATTTACAGGTTAAGGAATTAACTTTGGCATGTGAGATTCCAGTGTGGTAATCTACAAAATTTCGTGTGACTGGGAATGGAATCTGAGAATAGAAATCCATAAGATTTATCCAGTAACGAATGTAACTAATTCTCGAAAATAAACCAATTTGCTTGACCCACGAGCTTTACCATACACTATCCCTCACCTTGTTGTGCTAGATGAATTCCTTGTTGTGCTAGATGAATTCCTGTGAAGATGCCACGTAAAATATTGAAAATAAACTTAGACCACCCAGGCGAGATGTTGCCTCTGGGCAGTCTCGGCGCCAAAAGAGAGCGTCTCCTCGTTGTGCTTCGTGACGTCATCTGTAGGAGACATTCCTAGAGCAGTAATTGGCTCTGATTTCATTTTAAGGACTATTTTAGTGGTGGTCCCTGGCAGGCAATTATAGCAGAGATGCAAGGGAGAGACAGTATTTTTAGGTGCAACAAGTGGGAGCAAATAAAATAAAACGAGAATAATAATGAAAAGTTAGGTTACTGGTTATTCTTTTCTTAATTTTCTTGGCCCGTTGCAGGCAGAAAAATAGGGGCAGCCTTTATATTGGGGCTATACTTCTACACGTACAAGAAGAGTAAATAAACTATATAGAATTAGCTATAAGCTAAAATACAAATTGCAAATAATCATAATCTGCGAAAGTCAAGGAGTTGGAATTATTTTATTAGTTAAAAAATAACAGTTATGTTAAATTGAATTAAATTTTTTTAGTTAGAAAATAACAGTTATGTTACTAATTTTATTTAATAAGGCATCTAACAGCCTCTGTTGACATTGAGCGAAACACTCTGTCACAAAGGCCCTTTCTAGAGAATATTGATTTAGCAAAATTCTACTACAGAAGGCGAAAAAAGAACAGAGGAAGTTACGGTGACTTCAGTGTTATTATGAGGGTTGAGATATCCTTCTCATGGAAAAGAACAAATGAATAATAAGAATGGGATCCACCACTGGAACATATCATACTATTAGTAAAAGTAAACAAGTCTTGTAAACAAAACATTAAATGACATGCAAAACATAAAAGAAATGTGATCAAATTAAAATTTCAAGAAAATTAATTCACAATTAGATATCAGTGAATATCAATATTTAAGTTTATGAATGCTTCACATGCAAGAAGGCAATAATATAATATACAAAATAAAATACAGTATACGCAAATTAAACATTTGAACCACGTCGTCACTAACATTGGCGGCTGGATTTAAAACAGTTTCAGCTATTCAACACTAAACTAAAATGTTTCTGCCAAGTTCTGGCTTTCAAAGTCCCACAAAGGGAAATATAAAACTACGATCAAAAAATTATTCTTCATCTTTTTCGTTTTCCATTAGGAATAACGTTTGTACGCTAAAGTAAACAAGTACAGTACAGTATTAAAGACATAAAAGATAAACATAAAAATAAACAACACATTAGAGAAGTAATCTTTACTGACTAGCCAAATTTAGGCTAACAGCACCAGCTTCCTCATTTGAGGGTAACGACCGTCGACTTAGTAGATCAGCAAGGTCATTGTCCTTGCCATGAACATGTTGGGCAGTGAATTTAAAAGATTCAGGTAAACTGCCCACCTTTTCAGACGAGGATTTAGCTTGTCTGCAGTCTGTAAATATAGGAGAGGTCGGTGGTCGGTTCTCAGTGTAAAATGTTGGCCATACAGATGGACTTCAAATTTCTTTATGGCCCAATATGCAGCTAGAGCTTCCTTCTCCACAGTGGAGTAATTTCGCTCTGCAGGGCGAAGCCTGCGGCTTGCATATCGCACTGGAGCTACTTCTGCTGAGTTGTCTGATCGGGCTTGCAAGAGCACGGCACCCAGGCCTTCGTCTGAGGCGTCGGTCTGCAAGATAAATGGAAAATCAGGGTTTACCAGTTGTAATACTGGCTCACCTGCCAATGCTTCTCGGAGCTTGAGAAATGCTCTCTCCGCTTCATCTGTCCATTTGACAGGGGAGGATTTACTTTGCTTCGAGGAGGTCAGTTGCTGCAAAGGGGCAGCAATAGTATTAAAGTGTGGAATGAACCGTTGGTAGTAGCCGACACTACCCAGGAATGATCTCAGTTGAGTGACAGTAGCAGGTTTCTCCATATCCTTAATAGCTTGTACCCTGTCATGTATAGGGGACATAGCTCCTTCTCCAACCACGTGGCCGAGATACTGCAATTGTGTGAAACCAATCTCACATTTGGAAGGCTTTAAATGAAGTCCATGCTGGTTCAGACGAGTGAGAACTCTGCGGAGGGTCTCGAGGTGCGATGACCAATCCTGAGAATGCACCAGGATGTCGTCTATAAAGCATGAAACATTGTCGAGATCCTGTAGTACTATCCTCATGAGTCTGCTGAAGCAGCCAGGGGCATTTACCATACCAAAAGGCATGACCCTGAACTGATATAGACCATATCTTGTGGAAAAAGCTGTAAGAGGCTTGGTAGTCTCGCTCAACGGGACTTGCCAAAATCCACTGGCCAAATCCAACTTGGACAGGTAACGGGCTTGGGAAAGCAACGAGAAAATATGCTCGGCGTCAGCAATGGGCTCTCCATCAAAGATGGTACGGGAGTTAAGCTTACGACAGTCAAGGCAGAACCTGTGACTGCCATCTCGCTTACGCACTGCCAGTAACGGCGAACACCAAGGCGAAATGCTCTTTTCAACTATTCCGAGGCGGACCCAAGTGTCAAGATCTTCCTTCAGCCGTAAGGACAGCTGGTGGGGAAGACCATAGGAATGCCGAAATGGCTCTGGGTCAGTCAGTCTGACATGATGCTCAAGGGTAGTGGTAATGCCTGGGAGGTCGTTGAAGACGTTCTCATAGTCCTCAAATAGCTTGTTCAGCTGTTCCCGTTGACTCGGTTGCAGTCTGGAGTTAATAATACAATTACTCACACTTTCTTTTCGGTGTGTGGGAATGGCAGGATCCTTACCATCATCAAAAGCTAAGCTTATGTCTTCAATTGCAAGAGCGGTGGCTGCAGCCAGAGGGGCTTCTTCAGAAAAACTCCACTCCCGTAAGTCTGTCTCCACTGCAAGGGTGGAGTATTCCAATATAGGAAGTAAGGGGTGGCTATAATGGAGCACCTGTGTTGCTGCAGCCTCGGAGGTTCTGTTGATGCTTGAGGCATCTATAGGGGTTGCTGGGAGCGCCAGCGCAGGATCCCTGTGGGCCTCCGGGTCCTCACAATAAAGCTTCAGCTGGTTAATGTGGTATTTCCGGTTAATGCCATCAACATTTAGCACATAATTGTCAGGGGTCACCCGGTGTACCACAGTGTACGGTCCTTTCCAGCGTAGCATTAGCTTGCGGGTATCTGTTGGAAGAAGTAACAGAGCTCGATCTCCGGGTGTCAGGGCACGACGCCGCGCACGCTTGTCAAAGAGGAGCTTGGCAGTCTGCTGGTGACCCTTAATGGCTAATTGTGCAGTTTTCCATGCCTTTTTGAGGTGAGACGAAAACTTCAAAATATACTCATGAACGTCCCTATCGTCATCTTCGATGGTAGGTGAATCCCAACATTCTGCCAAGAATTCTACTGGGCCTCTGACCTTATGACCATAAATCATCTCGAAAGGCGAGTATCCAGTAGTGTCGTGGGGCGTGTCTCTGAAGGAGAAAAGTGCAGCAGGGACGTACTTGTCCCACTGCCTAGGCATATCTATCACTAGCTTGCGCAAACATCGCTTCAATGTCCCGTTATAGCGTTCGCATGCTCCATTTGATTGGGCATGATAGACACTCGTACGAATGTGCTTGATTTCTAAAAGGTTACAGAAAGCCTCAAAGTGCCTACTTGTAAACTGGCTTCCATTGTCAGAAGTGACCTGCTCAGGAAAGCCAACCCTGGAGCACATTTCAAATAGGGCTTGAGCGACTGCTTCAGTTGTGATAGAAGACAGTGGCACTGCATCTGGGTACCTTGTTGCCAGGTCAGCATATACCAGGAGGAATTGTTTCCCCGTGGACAAAGTTGGATTAATAGGACCTAGTATGTCAACAGTGACATTGCAAATTGGCTCCATTGAGAGCTTAGTTATCCCCATGGGAACTTTTGGTACTGGTGCCGTTGAGGTGGATTGACAGACAGGGCAGGAACCTACATATCTGTCTACCTCGGTGTACATGTTTGGCCATGCAAAAGCCTTC
Source organism: Halocaridina rubra (assembly GCA_037179515.1). Classification (NCBI taxonomy): domain Eukaryota; kingdom Metazoa; phylum Arthropoda; class Malacostraca; order Decapoda; family Atyidae; genus Halocaridina; species Halocaridina rubra. The sequence continues at coordinate 44,884 of JAXCGZ010013675.1, forward strand.
TGAAGGACATGCCGAGTTTTTGCTTTGCCTCTGTGTCCACTCAGAGGTAAATGGTGTGCCACATACATAGCCTGGCAGCGCAACGAAGCGGGCACCACCAACTGTTTAAAGGTGTGGCCACCTTTAGTCACATGCCTACGAAGTACTCCATCTTCAAGGGCATAAGTGATCTGGCCTCCTCCTCTCACTGTGAAGGTCCTTCCCTCGGTGGCCTGCTGCATCCAGCGTTTGAGGCTGGGGCAGTCTTGCTGCAATTTGGCAAAGTCTGGACGGGACTTCAATGGCTCTAGAGGTGCATCATCTGGCAAAGGAGGGGCAAACTCTCTGTGTTCCACATTACGTTTACTAACTGCAGCAGACTCAACGGAGTCAGTCGGAGAATCGTCCAAATTCTTGGCATCGAGGCCAGGAGTTGCTGCTGAAATGGCTTCATGTGACTTCCCCCGAGGGAAGTTATAACGAGAAATGTCCTTATGGTATAGGTCGGCCTGGAAAGTAGGAACTAGGTTCAGTGCACGACCCATCAAGACAGGGTACATAAACCCAATCATTGCCACAGCTGGGGCTTTTCCCTTGTAGTATTTGCAATCCAGGTTAATGACACAGCAGCGTCGTATTTGGGGTGTTCCTTCAGTAACCCGCACCCGAACGACTTTGATGGTAAAATCTTCATCCCAGACAATTCTCTCGTCAACAAGTGTGCCATTGGCCCCTGTGTCAAGGGCTATCTCAGCTTCCACACCATTTATGGTTACTAGGCATTTTGGGATCATTTCCAGATCATCATGTTCGATGAATTCCACATTGGCAAGTTTGTGTGGTGGTTCCTCGGCATTTTCCTCATTGGCCCTTTCTGGCCCTGTTTCCACAACATGGGCTGAGTGAGTGACCAGACGGCTATGTGGGCCGCCGCTGTGTGAGGGAGCGTGGTGGCTCTTAGAGTTTGGCTGGAAACCCTGGGAAGGTGGAGCAGAGTAATGGCCTTTGCCTCTTAACTGCTGAGGCTTAGGTCTTACCGGGTCATCCTTCTTGAGTGTAGGTGCATGGCCGTAATAAGGCTTAGGAGTGTGAGGAGGAGGAGCTGGACGATTGAGGTTCTGCGAGGGGCTCTTGTGCTTCCCGTTCCTGTAATCTCTATTTCCGGATAAAGGACTACTGTCTGGGATTTCCGCTCGAAGCCGAGCAAGCACAAGCTCATGTTTATGTTGTGCTTGTGCCTCCTTACGTTGTGCTAGTGCCTCCTTACGTTGTGCTAGTGCCTCCTTACGTTGTGCTAGTGCCTCCTTACGTTGTGCTTGTGCCTCATCACATGCTCTCTTCTCCAGCATATCTCGGCATTCAACCATCTTCTCATAAGCCCATTCGAAGAGCTCCTGTCTTGGGGAAAACCCATATCTCTCACCCCTAGCAATCAGTATGTCTAGGTAACGCTCCTCATCGAATGTTTTGATGGTTTCCATGTTTGTTTCCTGTGCCTGCCTGGTTGCCATGGTGGTTTCCTAAACAGTCAATAACGAAGTGCCAAAACAACCACACAGAGAAACAAATCTCTACAGTACAGTAGTAGAAAAAAAATGAAAGAACCACACAACACCACAGTTCAAACTTGAACGTAAAAGTGATCTCAAAATCTCACCATAAAAGTGACTCAAAATTCAATCTCACCATAAAAGTGACTCAAAATTCAATCAAGTGCAACAGCAGCAAAATGTTGCAAAACAGTGCATGAAACACTGGCAATACAGCATGGCAGTCGTGCCTGCTTAACAGCAATATGTGGCAGTACCTGCGGTTATTGTGCAAATGAAAGGAATGAGCAACACAATCAAGTGCAACAGCAACAATATGTTGCAAAACCGTGTATGAAACACTGGTAATACAGAATGGCAGTCGTGCCTGCTTAACAGCAATACGTGGCAGTACCTGCAGTTATGGTGCAAATGAAAGGAATGAGTAACAACGAATTTTACCGACTAGCACCCAGTGCCTGAGAGTACAATCAAGTACAGTATAGTGGTCGTGCCTGTGTATGAGCGCATATATGGCAGTACCCACAAATAAAATGTCGTAAGTGATACGAACAAGTACAGTATCGCGGTCGTGCCTGCGTATGAGCGCGTATATGGCAGTACCCACATAAAATGTCGTAAGTAATACGAACAAGTACAGTATCGCGGTCGTGCCTGCGTATGAGCGCGTATATGGCAGTACCCACAAATAAAATGTCGTAAGTAAAATTCTGGAGTGTTACCAAAAGGGCACAGATCCTATGCAAAATACACCAACGATAAGCTAACAGCTTACTAGGCAGCCAGATTACACATTTCTACTAGTAATGAGAAAATTTATTTTCATGTGACAACTCAAACACATGAAAGGCTTAGCCTAGGCTCGATAAATGACACCAAAGTTTTTCTTCCAATCTATAAGCAGTCAATGCTTGAATATAAAACACAATTATAAGCAAAAATACTTAATATGCTTTCTCCCAATTCCTAATTCCAAGGAAATATAACAATTCCTAACAAGTATCACCCTTTAACGGATATATAAAACACGAATGCTTTAAAACTCAATCTTATCACGCAAATAAATGAAATTTTATATAACACGTCTTCTCGTCATGCAAAATTTCTAAAGTCTGTTACCACATAATCTCATGTAGATTTCCTGATATATTGTTTACCACATGGGAAACAAGAAAATATTAGTTACCATAATCAATATTGAAAACAAAGAAAAATTTCTTATCCGCAACGTTTCTAGCGCGAAAATTTTCGTGTGCAGCTTAAGATTCATTCATTTCAATAATCGAGCCAATGGTAATCGGGTTTCATGTGCAATGTTAAAAAGCAAAATAAAAATAAATTTATAAAATCAGTCTGTCTGTTCGGGTCCCTGTTCGGGCGCCAATTAATGTGGGGGTTTGTAATGATGATGCTAGAGTGTTAAGATTCTGTTTTACTAAGGGGACTCAAAGTACCGAGCTCGGTTAAGAGCTCACAAACAGACAGGACAGATATTTGTACTTGAACACCCCATGTTTATTACCATTAGTCGGTTAAATGAAACTCAGAATTCAACTTTCTTTTAATTTTGGAAATGCAATGACATTAAAAGAATTGAATTAAATTTCTCAAATTAAATTTTATGAAATGCTGCCTCGAATCCCGGAGGAGGTGAGTATGAGTTCGTTTCCCGGCACCACGGACGTATGCCAAGACTTTGGCCTCAACTCGATGATTACCTCTGTCACACAGGCAGAGTAGAATACAGGGCACTGCAATTTCAGAAACAGAAATGACACACTGTTTATAATGGGAAACTGAAAGCATGAGCACACATATAATGAGTTTCCAATGTCATTCTACTGGATGAATATATATAGGTTATTCACAGCTAACCAGAAATATTTATGAATATATATAGGTTATTCACAGCTAACATAATAGCATACAAAACATTAATTCTTTACTGGTTTTAAAGAAAATAATATATTCACAACAAATGAAGAATAAGCAAGACAAATACAGTACTGTATGTATTCCTTAAATTGTGGGCAACCACAAAAGTTGCAATGCTTATTCCTGATATGAAATTAATATGGTAAAACACTCTATTTAGGGTAAAGGAAGAATCTACGAGATAAATACAGTATTCATTCACTTTTAGTTATCAAGAACTTTGCAATAAAAAAAGGGTGCAAAACCACCTTTTGAGGTATTTGCAACTTATAACTCAAAACACTTTATCCCCAACATATGAAGAATTAGCAAGATAAATACGGTATGCATTCATTAAATTGTGGTTAACAAGAAATATTTGCATAGCCAACTGGGAAAAATTACCTTTTGAATATTTGCAATTTGGCTTTTTGGCAAATAGCTTTATTGACGAGTTTTTGAAGTAAAAAAAAAACACTTTATTTACGATGATAGAAAGGGGTGAAATGAAATTAGAATTTATTAGGAAGAGAGATAGATTTTTACGGGCTCATAACTAGTCTTCAGAGGATGAGATTTTCGTTTATCACATTCAGTGAAAAGAAACTTCTCAGCAATATATATCAGCTGTAATTTACAGGTTAAGGAATTAACTTTGGCATGTGAGATTCCAGTGTGGTAATCTACAAAATTTCGTGTGACTGGGAATGGAATCTGAGAATAGAAATCCATAAGATTTATCCAGTAACGAATGTAACTAATTCTCGAAAATAAACCAATTTGCTTGACCCACGAGCTTTACCATACACTATCCCTCACCTTGTTGTGCTAGATGAATTCCTTGTTGTGCTAGATGAATTCCTGTGAAGATGCCACGTAAAATATTGAAAATAAACTTAGACCACCCAGGCGAGATGTTGCCTCTGGGCAGTCTCGGCGCCAAAAGAGAGCGTCTCCTCGTTGTGCTTCGTGACGTCATCTGTAGGAGACATTCCTAGAGCAGTAATTGGCTCTGATTTCATTTTAAGGACTATTTTAGTGGTGGTCCCTGGCAGGCAATTATAGCAGAGATGCAAGGGAGAGACAGTATTTTTAGGTGCAACAAGTGGGAGCAAATAAAATAAAACGAGAATAATAATGAAAAGTTAGGTTACTGGTTATTCTTTTCTTAATTTTCTTGGCCCGTTGCAGGCAGAAAAATAGGGGCAGCCTTTATATTGGGGCTATACTTCTACACGTACAAGAAGAGTAAATAAACTATATAGAATTAGCTATAAGCTAAAATACAAATTGCAAATAATCATAATCTGCGAAAGTCAAGAAGTGGGAATTATTTTATTAGTTAAAAAATAACAGTTATGTTAAAGGGAATTAATTTTTTTAGTTAGAAAATAACAGTTATGTTACTAATTTTATTTAATAAGGCATCTAACAGCCTCTGTTGACATTGAGCGAAACACTCTGTCACAACGCAAAACACTGACATCAAGTTTTTGAATGATTGGTACCACTGTACAGTTCCTGGCAGAAAGAAACTTGCCATTCCAAAGATCTCTGGGACACATAGGAACACCACATAATGGAAGTTTCCTTGATGTTGTTGAGTTGCTAGGAATGCTTGATTCAGTAATGTAAGATCATCTGCAAAAACATCAAGAATAAGGAAATACTTTATCATTGCATGGGAAAAAGAATCCAGAATGAACTTATTAATATAATGGGTCAAGCTGTTCTACAGGAAATCATTTTACGAATTAAGGCTGATAAGTATTCTGCAGGAATTCTCGGTTGTACTCCTGACATCAGTCATCAGGAGAAAATGTCGATGGTAATTAGATATGTATCTCATGGTACACAATCAAATGCTCCAGCAGGAGTATTTGAACAGTTCCTCAAGTTTTTAGTGGTAAAAAGTAGAACAGGTGAAAATTTGTACAATACACTTCTACCTGAACTTGAAACATTAGGGCTGGATGTTGAAAATATTCGTGGACAATGGTATGATAACGGTGCCAATATGAAGGGACACACACCTCAGGTGTGCAGGCATGGCTTCTACAGAAGAATTCAAGAGCTTTCTTAATACCATGTGCTTGTGACGACTACAACCTATTTTTGGGACATGACCAAAACATGTCCAGGTGCAATGACTTTTTTTGGAACCCTGCACTGTATTTACACCTTTTTTTGCATCATTTACTAAAAGACGGACTGTTTTTAGAAAACATGTGACATATCTGTCTGTAAACCTCTCTCTAATACACGAGGGTAATGTAGACCGGAAAGTGTTAAAGCTGTACGGTGCAAAGCTTCTGACGTTTTGTAATCCACTGGAAGATTTAGCAGAATACACTGATAATGCTCAAGCAAAAAGTGATGCTAAATCATCAGTAAGTCAACTGAGAGATTACAAGTTTTTGGTCTCACTAGTTTTCTGGCACTCCTTACTCTTTCAAGTAAAGAACTTCAGAGTGATACCATAAACATTGCTACAGGGTTTCTTCCATTCCAATAGCTTTGTAACTGGTTAAAGACACATGGATAGTTTTGATAAAGCCTTGATTGACCCTAATGAACTTGTCAAAGACTCAGAGTAAACGCTTATGCAAAAAAGAAAATGATTTGAATGTGAATCGGCAGATGAACCTTTGCCAGATTCAAAAACAGCCTTCAAAGTGCAATGTTTTAATCAAGTGGTAGATATAGCACAGGAAAAACTTGAGCCACAGTTTGAACAACTGAAAAAGTATTAATATTTATTTGGATTCTTGTGCAATTTTCAGGACCTGTCCAAGGACACCATAAGAAATTGTGAAACAGATCTGGAAGTGGGATTTGACAGAGATCAAGCTGGCACAGGAAAGAGACCAAGTTAAAATCACAAAGCTTGTTGATATAGATGGATACAGGCTCGTGAGGAATGGAGGCACTGAAGCCAATTTTGCCATCAGAGATTCAAAAGCCCATGAAATTGCTTGAGTTCCCTGTTTGCAACAACAGGTCTACAGCATTTCTATATTTACTTATTGTTCTTCAGATTTTCTTGACAATCCCAGTGACTGTGGCATCTGGAGAAAGGAGTTTTTCCATACTGAAACTAATCAAAGCTTACTTGAGATCATAAATTTGGCAAGCGCATTTGAACAGCTTGGCAATTATGTCCATTGAAACTGAAATTAGCAGGAGCTTAAAATTCTGAAACACTTTGCAGAGAAAAAAGCCAGACAAATAATTTTCTCATAATAAATGGTTATAATGATATGACTCATTTATAATTTATGAATGTTAAGTGATTCTAGAAGACCAAAAATTATAATTTGTTTCCAACAGTCACTTAAATTCTTATATTTTTCCTCTGAACAAAAATAAATTAATATTTTCAATAAATCACTTCACAGTCACTTAAGCAAGTGGTATTGTAACTATGAACTTTTCAGAGGTGATATACTAATTTTGTTTGTTAGTTTTAGGCTTACATGTATGCAATTTAATATTAAAATGTAACTTGCATCTATTTGGTCTATCAACTCGCAAGAATTATTTAAGCACACATTTTTATTGCTTCCCATTTTACCACAGAAATATAAAGTGTATAATATATTTTTTTTATATATTCATGATTCTACAGACCTTGATGCAAGTTGGCTGGGAACCTGGGGGCCAACCAAAATTGTTGCCAGTTGGATCCCGCACCTCCTAAGGCCGGCCCTGCTATCTACTCTGTCATAACCAAGCGTGTGCGCGTTTGTGTATATATATATATATATATATATATATATATATATATATATATATATATATATATATATATATATATATATATATATATGTATATATATATATATATATATATATATATATATATATATATATATATATATATATATATATATATATATATATATATATATATATATATATATATATATATATATATATATATATATATATATATATATATATATATATATATATATATATATATATATATATATATATAATATATATATATATATATATATATATATATATATATATATATATATATATATATATATATATATATATATATATATATATATATATATATATATATGACTGTAAGCAAATAAGCACATTACATATGTGAAAACATGAATCTTTTTTTTTTACCCCGACCGGGACTTGAACCTTG
>JAXCGZ010013675.1:57500-65607 GCA_037179515.1 Halocaridina rubra
TGTTGTAAAATAAGGTTCTCCAATCAATAACTGCAAAAAGCTAATTCATTTTGATGTAATCACCTTTCAGATAGTTCCTCCTCATGTTCTCAGTACCTCTACTCTCAGGCAGAATATCTTCAATGATATACTCCATCAACAACACACAATGGTCACTCTTTCCAATTGGTGGTTCATACTCAATTTTTTCAGTATCCAACACATTATCTGTGAATACTAGATCAAGTAGTGATGTCTCATCCTCACCCCTGGCCCTTGTTGGTTCCATTACATGTTGGCGTAGGAAATTCCCTTGTACGCAGTCTAGGAGTCTTGCCCCGAATGAGTCCTCATCACTGTGTGGGTCAAGATTTATCCAATCTATCTCTTTATGATTAAAATCTCCCATAATCAAAATCCTACATTTTCTCTCCTGTGCCATGTTAACAACTGAGTTTATGACTTCAAAAGTACCTATATGACTTTCCTCATAAACTTCAAGCCTATTCTGGTTCCTTGGTGGGTTGCATACAACAGTTATTATAATTCTCCCTGACCCAGTATTTATGCGAGGAACAATAAATTCCTTGAACTCACTTTCTATAGCCAAGTTCATTTCTTCAACTTGAATCCTTTCACTTATGAGCATTGCTATCTCTCCACCAGTCCTCTCAGATCTTTCAACCCTTAATATTCTGAAGCCCTTAGGAAAAACTGTGACACCATTTATGTCCTCGCTCAACTTAGTCTCTGTAATTGCTACTATATCTGCCTTACTGTTGTGAATCCTATCTTTTAATTCTACTGCCTTACCAGCTAATCCATGAGCATTTGTGTATAACAGTCTTAATGAGGCCCCATCCCCTGATCTTCTGTCATTATTTTCTTTATCTCCCCTTTGTGTGGAAGAACTCTGAAATGAAAATTTTTCTTCTCTTCTTCATTTCTTTCATCATTTAACCTTCTTGCCTTTTGCAACAAGTTTTTTATCTTTCCCATCTCTTCCTGTGTTCTGTATCGTCTAATGAACACTTCTTTGAGTTCTTGAAGGTCTTTTAGACATTTTTTTCTCAACAGTATTTCCCTACATGTTTCCCCTCTCTCAAAGGATACTTTTGTTGGTCTCGGCATTCCTTCCCTCGAATATTTGCCTAGTTGGTGAATGTTTACAATATCCTCAGGACCACAAACTACTCCGAGCTTTCTTGTCAGGTCTACAACCCTAGCTTTATTTTCTTCAAGTTTCCCCTGCCATGTTGGTGCCTGGGATTCCCTTATGCCTGAGATTACCATTGTCTTCGCTTTATCAAGTGACTGTTTAACCAGTGGATTTGCCCTTTCCATCACAACATCTTTCATATTTTCGATTACTGTCTCTTCATAGTCAACTGTTTGTATGTTTTCCAGTGCCACCACCTTTACAACCTCTTTTACTGCCACATTCCCCTTTAGTACATCAGCAAAGGAAGTTTTCATGGCATCATGTTGTATGTATGTATGTATGTATGTATGTATGTATGTATGTATGTATGTATGTATGTATGTATGTATGTATGTATGTATGTATGTATGTATGTATGTATACATATAATTACCTAATTGTCATTACCAATCTCGTAACTTCCCACCTCATGATCCGTTTCATATTGTACTTAGTGATACTTATTATACTCTTCCTTAAAACTAAGGACTGAGCTAGTCTTAAATGCCTCCTCGCTTAGCGAATTCCAAATATTAACTACTCTTACACTAAAAAAGTACTTCATCACATCCTGCAGAAAAGTTTCTTCATGAAGCTTCATACTATAACCTCTAGTTCTAGCACCAGCGATATCAAAATATTGATCCCTGTCCACTTTGCCATAACCATGAAGGAATTTAAAGACCTTCACCATATCCCATTCATTCTTCTAGCTTAAAGTGATGGTAAGTCTAATTCCCTCAGCCACTCCTCATAACAAAGATTGTGCAATTCTGGCACCAGGTTCGTGGCAAGTCTCTGAACATTTTTCAGTTTAACTACGTGCTTTTTCAAATGTGGATTCCAAAAGGGGATGCATATTCAAGCTTTGACCTCACATAGGACACAAATATTTCTGTGCATTGCCTTGTCCAAGTGCTTGAAGGTACCTTTATATTTGATAAGAAAGCATATGCTGCCCTTACTATGTCATTTATATGCATTTATAGAGACAAATCTGCCAGTATGCTTAATCCTAGATCTCTCTCATTCTCTGTCTCTTGAAGTTGTACTCCTGCCACCGAGTAGTCAAGCTTGGGCCTTCTTGCACTTGTACCTATTCTCATTACCTTGCATTTAGAATAACTGAATTTCCTTAGTCACTTTTCCGACCACTCATACAGATTATTTAGGTCTTCCTGAAGTTCTCTACCATTGTTCTCGTCTCTTACTTTCTTCACAATCTTTGCATCATCTGCAAGCATATTCATGAATGAATTTAAAGACTCTTGTAAGTCATTTACATATACGAGGAAAAAAAGTGGCCCTAAAACTGGACCCTGTGGAACTCCACTACAAAGTCTTCATTATTCAGACACTGAGTGTCTTACTCTAACCCTCTGTTTCCTTCCGTCTAAGTAAGCTTTTATCCATTCCAAGACATTTCCACCTATTCTCGCCATTGCTTGCAGATTCTTAATAACTCTACCATGTGGGACCGTGTCAAATGCTTTCTGGAAGCCTAGGAGTATGCAATCTGTCCAGCCCTCTCTTTCCTGTAAGATTCGCCTTACCTCATCATAAAATTTCAATAAGTTTATTACTGTTGATCTACCTTCTCTGAAGTTATGTTGTCTCACTGACAAAAAGTTGAAGGATTCCAAGTGAAGGGAGATGTGTTTTCTTAGTAGGTTCTTCATAACCTTGCAAACTATTCTTGTCAAGGAAACAGGTCTATAGTTTAGAGCTGTATCCCTAATTCCCCTTTTGAAGATAGGTACCACAATCGCTTGTTTCCAGCATCTTGAAATCTCCCCATAGTCCACAACTTTTCAAATATGATACTTAGTGCCGCTGATATTGATTTTTTTCATTTTTTAAATACATTAGGAGATATATCATCAGGATTTGAATCTTTATGGACATCTAGCTCCATCAGCGCTTTGCATAACTCTGTGGCTGAAAAGATAATGTTCTCTAATACCGGCCCATGAGCTTCTATCTCTGCAATCTTAAGGGGGGTTGGATTTTTCATCTTTAAATACTGATTGATATTTCTTGTTCAATTCTTCGCAGATCTCATCATCTTTCTCAGTGATGCCTCCATCCGCTCTCTTTAGATTTAATACCTAACATTTTACCTTCTGTTTTCTTCTGATATAGCTGTGGAAAAGTCTGAGATTTTCTTTAACTTTAATATACTACCTCATATCTCCATTTCAGGTATCTTAATGCGAAATTTATTACTAACACACACTGGTAACTCTTTCTAACTGAAAGTTCATACTTATTAATATCCAACACATTATCTGTGAATACTAGATCAAGCAGCGATGGTTCATCCCCACCCCTGGTCCTCGTTGGTTCCAGTACATGTTGGTGTAGGAAATTCCCTTGTTCATAATCTAGGAATCTTGCCTCGGATGTGCGGGTGTAGATTTATCCACTCTATCTCTCTATGATTAAAATCTCCCATAATTAAAATCCTGAATTTTCTCTCCCGTGCCATGTTAACAACTGAGTTTATGACTTCAATAGTACCTATGTGATTTTCCTCATGCACTTCTAGCCTATGTTGACTCCTTGGTGGGTTATATACAACAGTTATTATGATGCTCTCTGACCCAGTATTTATGTGAGCAATAAGAAATTCCTTGAATTCACTTTCTATAACAAAGTTTATTTCTTCAACCAGAAATCTGTAATTTTTAAGAATATGTTTTAAATTACTGTTGAAAAGTTTTATATCATCATCTAAGAGATTTATTTTTATCTGCAAATATGTGCTTGTATCAGTTAATAAATTGTTAATTTTGTTTAAATAACTATCTGTGTCTAAAGTCACAAAGGAATTTGCTTTGTCACCTTTGGTAATAATTACATCAGAGTCACTGCTCAAGTGTTTTTAGGAATCTAATTGGTATATTACAAAAGTTAGAAATATTATTAAGACACTCATAAACAAGACCTCTTGCAACGTTGATATTAGAAACAGGAACATCATCAAATTTTTCTAATTAACTAAAAGCTGTCGCAACAGAGGCCGCGGAAGGGATTTTTATTGAGAGCAAAGGAGATATCAAATCCTAAAGCAGTCACTGCATTAGCATCAATAGTCTTTGAAAATAAGTTGATACCGCAATCTCTTTTAGATTTCTTGGATCAAAAACTTTTTTTTAATACATTTACCAATCTTTTATCTAATTTGTTTTTTTATCATTAATATTTTTTTTTCGTTACCCAGTAGAAGATATGTAAAAAAAAATTTGTTTAGTAGGTGAAAGATCCCCATCAAGGGTTGACTACATGATTCTCAATTCATGTCGTACATATAGTATCTCGAAAATTCCTTGGAACACGTTACAATTGTGAATTTCATTATTTTCTCTATGTCTCTAGCATGATGCTGAATGAAAGCTGTAAAGAAGTACTTATGCAGGAAGTCGGTATTTTATAGAATAACTATGAAATAAAAACTATCACAAATTATACTTTTAATCTGTATTATTCTCATGTTCACTACAGTTACATCAACAAACTAATTTCCTTGTAATTTCAAGTCTGAAATTGGTAAATTTAGTTTAAGTTTGTATTTTCTTTGTATAGTAGTATATATTACTCACTAATTACTCTCTCAGGGATAACATTTTACTGAGGCACACGTAGATGCAGCATACTTTTACATAGACATGCATACACACACAATCACATAATAATCTCAGGCATAAGTGAATCGCAGGAGTCAACATGGTTGGGATACTTGACCATAATAAAGCTAGAGTTTTAAACCTGATTAGGAAGCTTGGAGTAGGATGTGGTCTAGAGAATATTTTAAGTATCCTCCGAAATGGTATATGTTCTAACGAGGGAAAGGCAGGAATAATGAAACTAAGTTTTAAGAGAGGGGACACATGTAGAGAATTGTTGATAAGGGCAAAAGAACTAAAAGACCTTTAAGAACACAGAAGAGTGTTCATTAGACCATTTAGAACAAAGAAAGCAATGGAGAAGTTCAAAAGCTTGTTGTAAGAAGCTGAAAGGTTAAATGGGGAATGAAAGGAAGAAAATAAGAAAATATTTTGCTTCAGTGTTCTTCCATCCAAAGAAGAGATAAAAAAGATTATGCTAGGAGATCAGTGGATGCAGCCTCAACGAGATTGCAGTATCCATTTCCCGAAGGGGGTAGCTGGTAAGACAGTAGAATAAAAGGATAGGATTCAAAACAATAAGGCAGATTCAGTACCGATTACAGATAGTAAGTTAAGAAAGGACATAAGCAGTATCACAGTTATTCCTAAGGGCCTCTGAATATTAAGTCTTGAAAGATCTGAGAGGACTGCTGGAGGTTTTACTCATAAGTGAGAGTTTCAGGTTGCTGCATAAAGAGAGTTCAAGGAATTTCTTGTTGCTTGCTAAAAAAGCTGGTTAAGAGACCATTACAAGAGCAGTCATGCATAACCCACCAAGGAATCAACAAAGCCTAGAGGTTTATGAAGAAAGCTATACAGGTGCTATTAAAGTTATGAACTCAGTTGTTAACATCAAAAGGGAGAGAAAGTGTAGGATTTTGATTATGAGAGATTTTTATCATAGAGAGATAGACTGGACTACACTTGACGCACAGAGTGAGCAGGATTCAGTTGGGGAAAAGTTCTTAGATTGTACACAAGGAAACTTCTTATACCAACTTGCAATAAAACCAACAAGGGCCTGCGGTGGTAATGAGCCATCATTGTTTGATATAGAATTCAAAAATAATGTGTAGATATTGAAAAAATTGAGTATGCATTGCCAACTAGAAAAAGTGACCACTGTGTCTCGTTGATGGAGTACATTATCGAAGATGTTCTGCCTGATAGTAGAGGCACTTAGACGTACATAAGGAGGCACTATCCGAAAGAAGAGTACAATGAAATTAATCATATTTTTGCAGTTATTGACTAGATGTTCTTATTTAACAATAAATCTGAACAATAGATGTACATAATCTTTGGTGAAGAATATGGTAAGATAGTTACTTGTTGCATACCTTCCACAATATAGGAGTTACTCTTTCCAGAGAGAAATGGTTCGATAATGAGTATAAAAGGGCTAAGGAATGGAGAGACAAATGCTGGAAAAGGCATAGGAGGAGAAAAAACATAAATGCCTGTCAGATTTAAAAAGCGAGCAAGGAATGATATCCTAATTAAAAGAAGAGAGGCAGGGAGAGGTGAAAGGGATATTACCTAGAAGGCTGAAGAACATCCCAAAATATTCCTTAGAGGAAAACTAAAGGGCAAAGAGCATGTTTTAGAGATAAAAAGGGCAGAGGGAAGAATCACTGAGACAGATAAAGAAATTTGAGAAGAAGTGAACATAGAGTTTCAGTCAATATGTACAATAGAAAATACCCCACTCCCTCAGATTGCAGAGTAAGAGATCATGGGCTGGTATTAGAAAAAAAATCATCTTTTCGGAACAGAGGGATGCAAAATGTTGGTGGGGTAAGATGTCCATAAAAGTACAGGTCCTGATGACATATCCCTTATGTACTTAAGAAATATGATAAACCAATATCGGTGGCACTATGCATTATATTTAAAAAGTCGCTGGAATCTGGGAAGATTCCAAGATAATGGACAAAAGCAAACGTGGTGCCTATTTTTAGAATGTGAAAGAGAGAAAAACTCTAAATCAGAGGCCTGTTTTCTTGACCAGAATAGCTTGCAAAGTTATGGAGAAACTACTCTGAATCCTTAACTTTTTGGCAATGAGACAACATGGCTGCAGAAAAGACAAATCAAATCAACATTAACAAACTTATTAGAATTTTATGATGAGGTTACCCAGATCTTTCAGGAAAGAGAGGGCTGAGCAGATTGTATATTCTTGGATTTTTAGAAGGCATTTGATTCGGTCCCACACGGGATATATATTAAGAAGCGGCAAGTAATGGCAATAATAGGTGGACATGTCTTCATATGGATAAAAACTTACTTAGAAGGAAGGGAACAGAGGGTTAGAGTAGGATATTCAGTATCTAACTGGAGAGGGTTAGTAGCTGGTTCCCAAAGGGTTCAGATTTTGGACCAATATTCTTCTTTACATAAGTAAATGACCTACTAAAGCCTGTAAATTCACTTTTTATTATGCTTGCAGATGATGCAAAGATTGTGAAGAAAATAAGAGACGCGAACAATGGTAGAGAACTTCAGGAAGACCTGAGTATGCATGAGTGGTAAAAAAAGTGGCTAATGAAATTCAGCACTTCAAATTGTAATGTAATAAGATTAGGTACAAGTGCAAGAAGGCCCAATTTTGGATACTCAGTAGCAGGTGCAGAACTTTAAGAGACGGAGAATGAGAGAGATTCAGGAGTAAACATAAAGGCAGATTTGACTCCGGAAATGCATACAAATGACAGAGTAAGAACTACATATGCTTTCTTAGCAAATGTAAGGGTAGCCTTCAGACACTTGGATTCAGAAATATTTATGTGATATACTGTATATGAGGCCAAAATTTTAATATGTAGCACACTTTTGGAAACCACAGTTTAAAAATCATATAAAAAGCTAGAAAAAGCTCAAAGATTGGCCACGAAACTAATGCCAGAAATATACAGTCTCATCATGAGGAGAGACTGATGTAATTAGAATTACCGTCACTCGAATCTACTAGCTTGAGAGGGGAAATGGTGACGGTTTTTAATTTCCTTCATTGCTTTGACAAAGTGGACAAGGATCGATATTTTAATATGATTAGCTCTAGAACTAGAGATCAAAATTTGAAGCTTCGCAAGAAAACTTCTTTGCAGTATGGAAGGAAGTACTTTTTAGTGTAAGAAAAGCTTTTAATTGAAATTCGCTAAGAGAGGAGATACTTCATTGTTTTAAGGACAAATATAAATATCATTGAGTATAAAAAAGGGACTGACCAGAAGTCAAGGAGTTACAAGCATAGGGC
>JAXCGZ010013676.1:0-65480 GCA_037179515.1 Halocaridina rubra
ATATATCAATTAATAAATAAATTAATATATAAATAAAGAAGACATATATCATACCACTACAACACTCCAAATAAAGAAAGAAAATACACTATGCCACTACAGAATTACTTTGTTGAATATAGTTGATAAGGTATTTGGAAGAGTGTCAATTGGGAGAACTGTAGAAGTGCTGAGACATTGATTTGGGAAGAAGAGCGTAGGTTCAGGAGAGGAAGAGGGTGTGTGGATCAGGTGTTTGTGGTAAGACAGATGTGTGAAAAGTCTTCGGAGAAAGGTAGGGATACTGTTTGGGCCTTTATGGATTTAGGGAAAGCATATGACAGGTTGATAAAGAGGTACTGTGCAGTGTGTTGCGATTGTATGAAATAAGTGGATGTTTGTTAATTGTAGTGAAGAGCTTTTACAGGATTAGTAAAGCATGTGTGAGAGTCGGGGATGGTATGAGTGATTGGTTTGAGGTGAATGTAGGGTTATGTCAAGGTTGTGTTATGTCGCCGTTGTTGCTTAATATGTATGTGGATAGAGTGGTAAGGGAAGTAGATGAAAGAGTATTAGAAAGAGGCTTGGAATTAATGGGTGAGAATGGAAGGCTGTGGAAATGAAATAATTGCTATATGCAAATGATACAACACTGGTGGCTAATACTGATAATGAACTAAATCGTTTGGTGACTGAGTTTGTTAGGATGTGGATAGAAGGAAGTAGCAAGTGAATATTGGTGAAAGCGAAGTCATGAGATGCACGAGGAGTGTTAATTTTGGTAGGCTTAATGTAGGAGTGAATGGGGTATTGCTTAAAGAATTTTAAAGTTTTAAGTATTTGGGGTCGCACGTATCAAGGAATCCACAAGTGGATGTGGAAGTAAGTCATGGAGTGAATGAGGTGAGTAAATGTCTAGGTGGGTTGAAAATTGTGATGAAAAATAGGTTTTAGGGAATAAATGCAAAGAGAAGGATATACGAAGGTATGATTGTGCTGACAGCACAATATGGCGCAGAGACTTGGAATGCAAGAGAGGACAAATAAACAAGTTGAATTTATTGGAGATAAGGTATTTGAGAAGTATGATTGGTGTTTCTAGAATAGATAGAGTGAGAAATGAGGAGTTCAGTGAGAGAATGGGTGATGAGAGAAGGCTGTTGGATAGGTTAGATCAGAGAGTTTTGAGTTGGTTTGGATGCATGGAAAGGATGAGTGATAAACGAGAGTGTGGAGTGCAGAAATGGTTGGAGTTAGGCCAAGAGAAAGACCTAGAATGAAATAGATGGATGGCATGAAGAGGGCATTGGATGCACATGGAAAGTCAGTCCAGCAGGGAAGAGAGCGTGCAAGAGATAGGAATGAGTGGAGGAAGATTGTGTATAGGTGACATGGGTCAAAGGGATATTTCGCACCTGCTAGCTCAGAGAACTGTGATGGATGGGGTGAGGGGAGCTGCCACATGATGAAGAGGTGGGGGTAAACCTGCTGTGGCTGTCGGTACTCTTTGTAGAATATCCTTCCCCGCCTGCCTTATAGTTACCCCAAGCAGGGTGGTAGGGGGGAAATGTGGAAAGCATTTATCCCCAAGGAGCTAAGAGGAGTAGCTGAGGTATGTGTGCATCGTGGTGAATGCTTATTTGTTGGCTCGGCCATCCCCCTTGCAAGGGGTAATGGGGCCATATATATATATATATATATATATATATATATATATATATATATATATATATATATATATATATATATATATATATATATATATATATATATATATATATATATATATATATATATATATATATATATTATATATATATGCACAAACTGTTAACAATCAATAGTAAGGGGGGTTATTAGTGAAACAATACATAGAATATAGCTATATTTCGGGTCCAATTTAGATCGAGATATAGCCTAGTGTTAATTTCTGTGTTGTTTCAAAGATGATCTTCATTTATATATATATATATATATATATATATATATATATATATATATATATATATATATATATATATATATATATATATATATATATATATATATATATATATATATATATATATATATATATATATATGAAGCAAAAAAAAAAAAGGCCCATAAATAAAACAAAAAGAAGCGAAGATGTACTATATATAACGACTGGACTCCAGTCCCCTTCAGGTACTTGAAGAGGACTGGAGTCCAGTTGTAATATATAGTAAATCTTCGCTTCTTTTTGTGTTTTATTTATGGGCCTTTCTTTGATTCATATTGTGCTGTGATATAACAGTTTATTTTGCATATATATATATATATATAATATATATATATATATATATATATATATATATATATATATATATATATATATATATATATATATATATATATATATATATATATATATATATATATATATATATATGCTTGTAAGAAGCAAACGCTTCTTACAATGGAAAAATCGAAAAGTGAGAGAGAGAGCTTGAAAACAAAGAATAAGAGATTCTCCACCCCCCAGAGACTGTCCAACGAAGAATCCTCACCCGAAGTTACCCCACATGAAGAATCGTCACCCTGGATACCTCATCTGAAGAGTTGTCATCCTACCGAACTCTGGGGTGACAATTCTTCAGGTGATCCGTATATGATATCTTGAATCATATATTATGGGGCTTAAAATATGAGATAATTTCCATGTTTATAGCAAGGAATAGATAAGGTAAATCTAGCTCAAGAGCATAGCATTAAATGATTAATTGATTTCTTATCATAACTAGTTCTTAAGTTCGGCAAATAACCTAAAAAAAAAAAAAAAAAAAAAAAAAAAAAAAAAAAATATATATATATATATATATATATATATATATATATATATATATATATATATATATATATATATATATATATATATATATATATATATATATATATATATATATATATATATATATATAAATATATATATATATATATATATATATATATATATATATATATATATATATATATATATATATATATATTATATATATATATATATATATTTTTATTTATTTTTTTTTTGGGGGGGGGGTTATAGTTCTCTTGTGAATTTCAGTGTTAAGCTAAAATGCTGGCATTTCTCTTTACCAGTTATTGTTCACTTGCGTGTGAGAAATATGATTAAGTTTCGATGCAGCATAACTAATTTGATTAATAATTTATGGTATGCAATTATTAAAATCTCATTGATAGTTATAGCATTAAGAATAAATTATTAGGACCACAAACCCCTTATGTGTAAAAAAAAAATATAACATGTATTTCCAAGCTAGAGAGAGATGACCAACTCATCGTGTATCATAATGAAGAAAGGCTATCTCTTTGTCATGCTGAGGCGGAAAGGATATACGGTAGAATCTGTTATCCCCTGATTCCTTCCAAATAAGCATGCATAAGAGTAAATATATATAATGACAGTCCATCCATGAAACTAACTTCACTTGGTACATTACTGGGCATGCCTATTACTACATCGTTTACAGTACTAACCTTACATAGGTCTTGTCATAACTTGGAAATTTAATAGCAAAGCTACTTCTTGAAGTTTCTTCATGAAGAATTATGCTTTAATTCCAGAATGTATTATCGTGTCCTGTTCTTAAACCTCGTTAAATAATTACAGTATCATTAACATATCCTTATGAAAGAATGTCTTATTATTTATTACGTCCCTTAAAATAAAATGACTTAAAGAATAGGGCAATTCTACATATTTTACCCTTTTTTTCTACTTCAATATTTAGTCTCGTTAAGTAGAAGTATCCATTTTAAGTGACTGGAATCTGTTTAAAAAAATCTGATTTTTGTATTTCCATGAGATATGCCATGTATAACAATTACAGTTGGATGATCTTTTTACTTTAACACCCCGTGGTGGGCTCAGTCACCTCCCGAGCCAAACATTATACCACCATGGTTCTAAAAAATGCAAAACTCATCTCTTCAGTTTTCACTCTGAGAACCGTTCTCCAACTGTTTAAATTTTATATGTCAGTATCAAACCCAATTATGGGGTGGACACAGAGTGCGACTGAGGAATTAATGCTGGATGCTCTTCCTAACGCCTCCCCACGATTGATTTAATTGTGGATCTGTCAATTCCCAAGTTGAGTAACCACTCGACTGCCGTATGAGAAAATAAAAGTACTCTCTCTCTCTACACACACACATATATATATATATATATATATATATATATATATATATATATATATATATATATATATATATATATATATATATATATATATATATGTTCAAGCCCACTCTAAGACAGTAGGAGGGACATCAAGACTTATTCCTCATATCCATCCTGTCCTTAGAGGGGCACATAATCAAGTGTTCAAAAGTGCTACCAACATTTCTGTCGAAGTAATAAGAGAGAAATATCTCAGCTAACTACTGGAGCTAGGAAATTTACACTACTAAATGCCCATGCTAATTTCACTCTCTCTTCCCTACCTTACCCGTTGCTTGTATTTCCACTTTTCTTAGAGCCTTGTAGTCTCTGTGCCAAGACATCCAATTTTCTGATCTCTCATTGCTTTTCATCCACACCACAACCATATACTGTACTATCATACATGGAGATTTCACGGTAATAGATATTCTTTTATCCAACCTATTCCCCACTTCTCTTGCTAATCTCAAATTGAAAAACAAAATATAAAGGAAAAATGGACTACAGTATATGGCCCGACATGCCTTTTCTCTTTAAAGTAAACTATATTAAGAGCAGGACTGTCTCTTTCATCGCCGTTCAGTAGTCTTCTAGAACAGCTTGGGATAATAGCATTCCAATGATTAAACTACCGTCATGCAAAAATTTTACAACAATCATATTACAGCTTCCAAAAGAGCCTAAAAAAGATCTTATAGGTTTACTTCCACACTACAATAACTATAGCTGTTAAATAATAACATTTGAAACATATATCTCCTTTGCAAACTAATTTGCTATAATCACAGTTATATCTTGTCTCTCTATAATGAGGCATAAACTCATTCCAGTCAGGGTGGAGGATACAAATAAAATAACCAGGCGAAAATTCCTATCACTGTTCTCTAACGTACTTTTCATTTACTTATCAGTTTTTAAATAATGTATGGACTTAGCCGTGTTTAAAGTCTTCCAAATTATGTACAGTAAGAGTCTGGGCACAAAATAAAAAGATCATACAAATAAAATAATTGTATTTACTAAATATAGCACAATAGAGTAAGACAAAATCTAGACATTTTGAAAACACTACAGAATGATGTATAAATGTTCATTCCATAAATATAAATACTGTACTGTAAATATTTAAACATTAGTTCGTTTCACGCCTTTAGAGAATGATGTTAAATATTCCTGAATGAACTAAGGGCATTCTCATGCAAACTTCCATAATATCTAGTAAGGGCACATCCGTGTTAAAATAAAATATTTCGTAATCATTCTACTAAGCCACCTTTATGTACATCATTATTAGTTTCATTATTTATCAATTTCATCTAAATTGTAAGTACAGAAATCAATCTAAGTAATTTTAGTAAGGAAAATGACAATACACAAAACATTCTTATTACTGTATTCATATCATTATCTGCTACCAGAAAAAGATAAACCCTAAGTTACTTCATGCCATAACTTCTAAAATGATCAACATCGCTAAAGTCATGTATGCCGTTTTATATATATATATATATAAATATATATATATATATATATATATATATATATATATATATATATATATATATATATATATATATATATATATATATATATATATTCAGGATTACTTTTGGTATTATAACATATTGCTACTATTACAGTAATTTCATACAATCCCTAATTTTCTGGTAGATAGAACAGTAAAATACTTAATATAAATAAAGAGTCTTACACTGTCAAGTTCACAGGTATTTATATATTTAATCAAAGACAGTAGATTACTGAAAAAGTTATTTAGAAGCCTAAAATGCTTAAGGTTATAAGGTTGGTAAACATATGCTATATAACAATGGCACATTATTACAAATTCAAGTAAAAAAAAATAACTCTTAAGAATATAAGAAAACTAATTTTGCTGTGAATCTTAGTAATACAAAAAGTTGATAAAACGCCTCCATCTCATGAGAATAGCATTGTCATGTGAGATAATATGAATAGGGCATCAGTGAAACAACACATAGAATATAACACTATATTTCGGGTCCAGTTAGGACCCGAAATATAGCATTATTTCTATGTGTTATTTCAGTGATGAGCCTCCTTACCATATACATAAATATATTCACAAATCTTGCATTGAATATAAACTGAATCCTGTGATTCAGTCAATGACTTGCCTTAAATATACACTAAATGCTGTACTTCACTTAAAGGAAAAGCATTACATATAACAACAAAATTAATTGGGGAGCACTGCATGTGCATATAATACATAAGAATAAAGTTTAATCTGCCAGCTACGTTAAAGGAAATATATATATATATATATATATATATATATATATATATATATATATATATATATATATATATATATATATATATATATATATATATATATATATATATATATATATATATATATATATATATATATATATTGATTCACTTAAGTACTGTACCATAATAATTAGAGACTGAGAGCACCCAAATATTGCATTTATTAAGACAAAACAATAAAAATAGTATCATTGCTCTGAATACCAATATACAGTTCTTACCATGCCAACTTTACAATACCATATTTGGAAGATTCCGGATAATAAACACCAGTACAAGCAGTTGAAACCAGTGGTTTACTGATATTCAAAGCATTTGCAAAAGTTCTCGATACTTGTTTCAATTTTCCAAAATCCGCTCAGTTGTAGAACCTATATCAAACAAAACAAGAGCAATATTAATAAAGCACAATGAAATTACTTTATGACAGATGACAAAAGCTTTGCTGAAATTATGATATGTGTACAGCAAGCTGCATTCATATTTTGTGATGAAAAGCAATGGCAGTGATGTGTTTATTTTGGGTGATAAAGGAGACAGTCTTCATCTTTTCAAAATTAGCAGTGATAAGCCATCTGAAAACAAAGTACATTCAATGTATCATCACTGAAAATAATCATGGAAACTCCCAGTATATAAAATTACCATGAAAATACTAAGGCAGAATAAATATCTGTTGTTCTTCTCAACAACACACATGCTGTATATGGAGTAAGAAAAAGACTGACCCCAAATTTCTTAATACAGTACGTATATATATAGTGATCATTATCTGAGCAAATACTATTATATTTATTGCAGTTAATATCATCATCATCATCATCATGGAAGGCCATGTTCAGGGGCTGTGAGGCCCAATCCATGCACTCACCTGTCTATATTTTCATTAAGCCTGTTGAATCTGTAAAGCAATAAAACTGGCTAGTTGAAGGAATTTCTGCTTCATGGTAAAATATAAGTAATAATCCCAGGTGTTTGAAATCAGGAATACTTAGTTGATTAAGTATGCTAGATGATTTGTTACACTGTCATATTTGTTATAATTCTAGTCATATGAGCTAAAATATGCAAATCAAGTAAAAATTTCGTTATTATTAAATTGCTCAAGACAAACTGCAGAAGTAAGGTAAATATATGTATAGTATTTGCTAGTTTTTCATAGCACAATAGTATCTATCAATCAATATTTGGGATTCTAAAATTACCGAGTACTTTCAGAGCACTTATACACAATATTTAATTTTTTTGCAGTCAGATAAGATTGAAGCAGAAGCCTGACAACTTTTCCCAGTTAGTATTAGAGTAATGAAATGATATGTGTTCATACCTGCTTTCATAACAGAACACTTCCTCCTGAAAATGACATACTGATCTATACTCAAGGAGGTATGAACACTCTCAAAAATGGAAACCAAATTTGATACTTTCAACTTACATGGAAGTATCTTATACCTGTAATATGACAAGTCTTTTTTTTAACTTCTAAATAAAAAAGCAGGAGTTTTTGGTAAAAGAAAATAATGGTATATAGTTATTTCATATTCCGTTTTTGAGTTCATTAAAAATGAATCTGTGATATGAGATGATTATATTTGTCGACAACAGGCAGTAGTCGAACTCCTTGAGCAGCTGAGAAGAGTGGTCACTTTCTGAAATACATGAAAAATAATACTGTTCACTATGATTTCAGAAGAAAAAATTAGAGCTTAGAGCATCAGAAAAATTAATCAGTAATGTTAAAAATCATTCTAAATATACACTTTTTTTTTTTTACATATTGTATGTATTAAATAGTCAGTCTTACATAACAGGCAAATTGTTATTAAAACTAATATCATACTGTCATTAACAGGTCTTCAAGGGTTTCCTTTCAATTCAGACAGCTGATGAGACTGCATTTTCTTAGCGTCTCTCTTAATCTAAACACTATTTTATATTCCCATATGTTTTCAAATAAATATGACTTAATAAACAATAGGAGTAAGAGTTAAAGAATTAGTGTTGTGAATGTGGAAACACCTTTGTAAAAGGATTGACCCAAGGTATTTAATTGTTAACAATGACCCTTTAATAAGCAAAACTGAATATGCGAGTACAAGGTACAAAACAGCTATGTCTCTGAGAAAAGCATGTATATATGTGGTAGTCTTCATAAATTAAGTCAACTGGATATTTCCCTGAAGGTAGGCAAAAGAATGAAAGAATGACTAAATGATGGTTTTAATCCATAATGTAGCTATTTTTCTGTTGGTTTCCATGTATTTCGTCAAAACTTTCTAAGGGGTGGCTCTGCAGCACTCAGTGTAGAGTGGCTTTTAAAAAAGACCTAACATGTAGTACTGATCTGTTTTACAAACGATATGGGAAAAAGAGATCGAATATATATATATATATATATATATATATATATATATATATATATATATATATATATATATATATATATATACAGTGGTGACCCCAACCCACGATCGCCTGAAGTCATAAACTCAGTTGTTAACGTGGCACGGGAAAAAAAATGTAGGATTTTGATTATGGGAGACTTTAATCATAAAGAGATAGATTGGATAAATCTTGACCCACACAGTGGTGCGGACTCATTCGGGGCAAGATTCCTAGATTGCGTACAAGGGAATTTCCTACACCAACATGTAATGGAACCAACAAGGGCCAGGGGTGGGGATGAGCCATCACTACTTGATCTCGTGTTCACAGATAATGTGTTGGATATTGAAAAAATTGAGTATGTACCACCAATTGGAAAGAGTGACCACTGTGTGTTGTTGATGGAGTATACCATTGAAGATATTCTTCCTGAGAGTAGAGGCACTGAGGACATGAGGAGGAACTATCCGAAAGGAGATTACATCAAAATGAATGAGCTTTTTGCAGTTCTTGACTGGAGAACCTTATTTTACAACAAATCTGTACAAAAAATGTATGACACCTTTTGTGAGAAATATGGGAAGATAGTAGATTGCTGCATACCTGTCACCAAAGTAGGTGTAAATCATGCCAGAGAGAAATGGTTCGATAATGGGTGTAAAAGAGCTAAGGAGAGGAGAGACATATGCTGGAAAAGGTATAGGAGAAAAAACATAAATGCCTGGCAAACCTACAAAAGAGCAAGAAATGACTACCTAAGTAAAAGGAGAGAGGCAGAGAGAGACTATGAGAGGGACATCACCAGGAAGGTTAAAGAAAATCCCAAGCTTTTCCACAGCTTTATCAGAGGAAAACTGAAGGTATAAGAACAGGTTTTAAGGCTAAAGAGAGCGGATGGAAGCATCACTGAGACGGATGAAGAGATCAGCAAAGAATTGAACAAGGAGTTTCAGTCAGTATTTACAGTAGAAAATACCCCACCCCCTCAGATTGCAGTGATAGAAGCTCAAGGGCCGGTATTAGAGAACATCAACCTTACAGCCACAGAGGTATGCAAAGCGCTGATGGATTTAGATGTTCATAAAGCTACAGGTCCTGATGACATATCCCCTCATGTGCTTAAAAAATGAGCAAACTCAATATCAGTGGCACTAAGTATCATATTCAAAAAGTCACTGGAGTCAGGGGAGATTCCAAGATGCTGGAAACAAGCAAATGTGATACCTATCTTCAAAAAGGGAAGGAGGGATACGGCTCTGAACTATAGACCAGTTTCCTTGACCAGCATAGTTTGCAATGTTATGGAGAAACTACTAAGGAAACATATCTCTCTTCACTTGGAATCCTTCAACTTTTTGTCAGTGAGGCAACATGGCTTCAGAGAAGGTAGATCAACAGTAACAAACTTATTAGAATTTTATGATGAGGTAAGCCAAATCTTACAGGAAAGAGAGGGCTGGGCAGATTGCATATTCCTAGACTTCCAGAAAGCGTTTGACACTGTTCCACATGGGAGACTTATTAGGAAGCTGCAATCAATGGCTAGAATAGGTGGAAATGTTTTGGAATGGATAAAAACTTACTTAGAAGGAAGGGAACAGAGGGTTAGAGTAAGACACTCAGTGTCTTAATGGAGAAGAGTTAGTATATGTAAATGACCTACCAGAGTCTGTAAATTCATTCATGAATATGTTTGCAGATGATGCAAAGATTGTGAAGAAAGTAAAAAACGAGAACAATGGTAGAGAACTTCAGGAGGATCTAAATAATCTGCATGAGTGGTCAGAAAAGTGGCTAATGAAATTCAATACTTCAAAATGTAAGGTAATGAGAATGGGTACAAGTGCAAGAAGGCCCAAGCTTGACTACTCGGTGGCTGGAGTACAACTTCAAGAGACAGAAAATAAGGGCAGCATATGCATTCTTATCAAATGTAAGGGTAGCCTTCAGCCACATGGACAAGGAAATGTTCAGAAATATTTATGTAACCTATGTGAGGCCAAAACTCGAATATGCAGCCCCCTTTTGGAATCCGCACTTGAAAAAGCACATAGCTAAGCTTGAAAAAGTTCAAAGACATGCCACGAAACTGGTGCCAGAAGTACGCAATCTCAGTTATGATGAGAGGCTGAGGGAATTAGACTTACCATCACTCGAAGCTAGAAGAGTGAGGGGAGATATGGTGACAGTCTTTAAATTCCTTCATGGTTATGATAGAGTGGATAGGGATCGATATTTTGATATGGTTGGCTCTAGAACTAGAGGTCATAGTTTGAAGCTTGGTAAGAAAACTTCTTTGCAGGATGTAAGAAAATACTTTTTCAGTGTTAGAGTAGTTGATAATTGGAATTGGCTAAGCGAGGAGGTTGTTAATGCTATCTCAATCCATAGTTTTAAGGACAGGTATGATAAGCATCACTAAGTATAAAATGGAACCGATCAGGAGATGGGAAGATACGAGCTTTGGGCTCTTTCTCGTAAACACAATTAAGTAATAACACCAACCCATGAACAAAATTTGACCCTAAATCACGAACAAAAACCACCCCACAAACACACGTGTCAGCCAGGTGACCACGTTTCCCGCTCGCCAGCTCTCAGTTCTGAATTGATGCCAGTGCTGTGTAGTTCGTTCATGATATGTTCAGAGTTCTTGCATTATTATCCATTGTTTTGCCTTTCAGATAACCGTTATCATGACTCCTAAGAAAGTTAAAAGGATTAGTGACAGTGGCTTCAAACACCCTAGATGCATACCAGTGGAAATGAAGAAAGAAATAGCATACCAGTGGAAATGAAGAAAGAAATAATTTCTAAGCATGAAAATGGTGTTTGTGTGTCTGATCTCACCATGCAGTGTAACATAGCAAAATTTACTATCTATACCATTTTAAAGAGTAAAGAGATCTATAACAAAGAAGAGGTCACAGCTACTACAAAAGGTAGAAAAGCTATTGTTGGTGTGGATATATGAAAACCAGCTGATTGGAGATAGTATTAGCGAGGCCATAATATGTGCTAAGGCTTTGCACAGCCACCAAGATTTAGTAGTAAACTCTTAGAGTTCTAGTGGCGCTAAAGTTGACGAATTCAAAGTCTGCAGAAGCAGGTTTGAACACTTTCATCGACAAACTGGGATTCATAGCATCATTAGACATGAAGAGGCGGCTAGTTCTGACCAAAAGGCAACAAATTTTAGGTGAATGAATTCGCTAAATTTATCGAGAGTGAAGGTTATATCCCGCAACAAGTTTTTAACTGTGATGAAATGGGACTCTTTTGGAAGAAAATGCCTAAAAGAACCTATATAACCCAAGAAAAGTCACTGCCTGGCCACAAACCAAGGAAAGACAGGCTTACACTTTTATTGTGCACTAATGCTAGTGGGTACTGTAAGATCAAGCCTCTTTTAGTTTACCACTTAGAAAATCCACGTGTTCTTAAGCGCAATAACGTGTTGAAGGCTAGCCTTACGGTAATGTGGAGGTCAAATCCAAAGGCTTGGGTCACACGAATTTTATTCCTAGAGTGGTTGATTGAAGTGTTTGTGCCAGTAGTGAAGAAATATCTTGAGGAAAACTATTTGCCCCTCTGTGTCTGCTCATAATGGATAATGCTCCAGCCCATCCTCCAGGTGGGGAAGAAGATCTTGCTATAGAGTATGACTTTATTAAAGTCAAATTTCTGCCTCCCAACACCACTCTTACCCTCCAGCCCATGGACCAGCAGGTAATTTCTAATTTTAAAAAGTTTTATACGAAGGGTCGTTTTGCCAAGTGATTCCAAGTCACCGTGACACGGATTAGACCCTTCGCGATTTCTGGAAAGACCACTTTAATATCCTCCACTGCATCCGCCTCACTGACAAAGCATGAAAGGAGATCTCATATCGCACGTTGAACTCCGCCTGGAGGACATTTTGGCCAGGTTGTGTGACTGATAGAGACTTTTAGGGCTTCAAGCAGGAGTTACCTATCAAAACTGTGAATGAAATTGTGGCCACGGGGAAAAATTTAGGCTTGGAGGTCAATGAGGAGGATGTGGAGGAGATGGTGGAGGACCACAAAGAAGAACTTACCACAGATGAATTAAGTGAGATGCAAAGTGAAAAGGTGAAGATTCTCCAAGAGGAACAGTCAGCGCAGGAGGGGGATGAGAGGGTAAAAGTGTCTAGTGAAGAATTTAAAGAAATTTTTAGTAAGTGGAATGATGTGGCAGGCTTTTATTGAGAATCATCACCGAGATAAAACTGTGGGCAACAGAGTAGTGAACGTGGTAATTGACAATGTGATGAATATTTATAGAAAAATTTACCATATGAGATATAGACAAATTTCTCAGGATCGTTTCCTTGTGCCAGTAGGCAGGGAAGCAGCTACCAAAAGAGAAATGAGAGAGAAAACACCAGAAATACAGCCTGTATCGGAATAGTTCCCAAATGTATTATGGGAGGGGACTCTCCTTCCAAAAATTAGTCCCCTCCTCCTCCACCACCATCCCCGTATGCCAGCAACAATCATCCACAAAGGTAAATACAGTGCTGTACCATGTTTTATTTTAGTCGAGTATAATTCCTTTCCATTATTAATGTAATTTTCCCTTTTACAGATATAATGAATATAACCTGTATTATATTTCATGTTTGTACTGACTAGAAAAATTTTAAAATGAATATATATTGTGACTAGGAACGGATTAATTGAATTTACATGCTCTTTAATGGGAAAAATAAATCCAACCCATGAACAAACCATCCCACGAACAGGCTTTGGGAACAGATTAAATTCGTGGGTTGTGGTCACCAGTGTGTGTATATATATATATATATATATATATATATATATATATATATATATATATATATATATATATATATATATATATATATATATATATATATATATATAAATTAAATGCGAAAAAGAAGCCACGAGTGAGGTTGGGAGAAACTGTAATATGAACAAAAAGGCATTAAGATAGAATTTATTCATTCCTAATATTGCAGTTAAGTTGTAAGTTTGGTTTCTCTTTCAAGATCTTCTGTGGTGTAGTTGGTAGCGCCTTGGCACAGTAATTATGCGTCCTAGGTTCAAGTCCCGGTCGGGGTAAAATATAATTCATGTTTTCACATATGGTAATGTGCTTATTTGAATATATATATATATATATATATATATATATATATATATATATATATATATATATATATATATATATATATATATATATATATATATATATATATATATATATATATATATACACAGAGAGTCCCCAGGTTACACGACCCCAGACTTACGATGTTCCCCCGTTACGACAGAGGGCAATAAATGATTAATATATCAATTTTACAACCTACCTGGCTTGTGTGGCAAATACAAACTTTGTGCGTTGAATAACTTGTGAGTGTGGTGGACGAATACACAGCTAGCAGCACTGTTGTATTTGTATATATAAAGTTAATGGCTTTATTTATGTATTTGTTTTTGCATTTGGTTATGTGAAGGATCATATTGTATTTATTTACAAAATTACTAAACACATAGCTTAAAATACAAGTTTATGCGGAACAGTTTGTTGAGAGTGGCAGACGAATATGCTGTCGTGTGGCATTGTTGTGTACGTATATATCAAGTTAATTGTTTAATTTATTTCATTGTTTTTGTATTTATTTATTTGAAGGAATTAGATTTATTTACAAAATTTCCAAATACATAGCCATAAATATGATCTTTATGTGAAACAGTTTGTTGAGCCCTGCAAAAGGCTATGTCATCAAATGGCATTAGACTGAGAATAAGAATAAGAACCATTGCTCAGCTTACTCTCGCATGCCATATTCTAATTGTTCTCATCTGCTCTCCCGTTGGTTTTGCACGTGTTTGTTTGCTATTGACCTTTCTATGTCTCCCAAGCAGAGTGGTGATATTTCTAATGGCAGTACTGTGAAGAAAAGGAAATCCATCACCACGGAAATTAAAGTTGAAATTGTAAACGGCTTGGAAAAGGGAGAAATTGCTACGTACATTGGCCACTCACTGGGGTTAGCTTGTTCAAAGGTGGCGACGATCATTAAGGATAAAGATCTTATGCATGTGTTAGGTTCTGCTCCTATGATTTCCACTGTGATTACTAAGCAGCGTAGTGGCCTTATGATCGAGTGGAGAGATTGCTAGGGCTTTGGTTTGATGACCAGCATCGTTGGCATATCCCAGTGAGCCTCATGTTGATACAGGAAAAGGATAAAAGATTGTCTGATGCAGTGAAAATGAAGAATTTGCGGCCAGTAGGGGTTGGTTTATGCATATTAATCATGCTACTTTGCATAATCTAAGGGAGCAAGGTGAAGCTGCTAATGGTGATGAGAAAACAGCAAGAGTTTCCCAGTGTGTATACAGAAATAATTGGAGAGGGGGGTTACTATGCTGAACAACTATTTATAGTGGATGAGTCTGGCTTGTTCTGAAATGTATGCCTAGTCGTATGTACACCGCCAAGGAGGAGAAAAGAGAACCAAGCCATAAAGTCAGCAAGGAGAAACAGACTTTGATTTTGGGAGCTAATGCTGCAGAAAATCCAAGGGCACTCAAGGAGATTAGGAAGACTCAACTGCCTGTCATCTGGAAGAACTCTTGGATAACCCTTCAGATATTTGAGGACTATATCAGAAAACAATTTTTGCCAGAAGTGGAGAGGTACTGTTCTTTCAAGGGTCTGCCCTTTTAAGGTGTTGCTAGTGCTGAATAATGCCCCTGGTCACCCTTCCCATTCGGATGACTTTCATCCTAATGTGAAGGGGGTTTATCTTCCACCTAATACCACCGCCCTGTTACAGCCAATGGATCAAGGGGTCATTGCCTATTTTAAGGCCTACTACCTACGAAAAACAATCACTATGTGCTCTCAGAGTAACTGAGAAGGACAAGAACTTGGCTCTCAAGGCGTTTTGGAAGTCGTACTATATTCTTCAGGCTGTGAAGAATATTGCTGATTATTGGGAGGAAGTTAAGAAGATGACTTGAGTGGTGTATAGAAGAAACTGTGCCCCCAGTTTGTAAATTATTTCCTTGGCTCTGAGGAGACAGCTGAGGCTGTTATCAAGAATGTAGTTGCCTTGCGTAAGAAGCTCAAGTTGGAGGTGGGGCCTGATGATGTAAACAGCTGCTGAAATCTCATGGAGAGGAGTTATCTACTGTGGACCTCATTCAACTGGGGAAGAAGATGGTTGAAGAGGAAGAAAACTTGCACCAAGTCCAGAGCCCAAGAGATTCACAACCAAGGAATTGGAAAAATCTTTTGCCCTGATAGATGAAGGGTTGACAAAACTCGAGGTTCAGGAACCCAACACTGCCAGGTACACTAGAGTTGCCAGAGGGATCACTGATTGCCTGCGGTCTTACAAGGAAATTTGGGAGGAGAAGAAGAGGGCATCCTTCCAGATTCACCTCAACCAATTCTTCATAATGGTTTACCTCAGGTCCCTCTATAGATTCACCTGCCCCAGTATATCCAGCATCTGCTGCAGGTTCTCTTGCCTCTACAGACTCACCTGCCCCAATCACCTCAGCACTTGCCTCTCCAGCTTCCTCCTGCTCATAGCCCTGTCAGTCTCTTCCTTCCTTGCAACACCTCTCCCAGTGTGCAAGCTGACCACACGAGTAAAGATCAGGAATATGTATAGTGTACTTTTACCATTTTTATGACTTAGATTACACAAGTATAGGTAAGCAATACTGCATAGTATACTTTTACAATGTTAAAGAATATTTATTTTTAGCACTGGTAGGGGCCCTATGCTCGTATTTAGGGATTTCTGACTTTCGATGAAAACAGGGTTATGACAGCTGTCAGGAACAAAAGCCTGTTGTAAATCAGGGAACCCCTGTAGTTTGTGTAAACTGATCATAATGTAGTTATTAAGTGCAAAGGAAATCTCCACAGCCACTGTGTTTTACTTCACGTATGTATACACATGTATTTTGTTAAGTACTGCAAGTATCTGTCGTAACTGAGAGTGGAATAGCCAGTCAGAATAGAATCAATATTCACGCTACCTACGTTGTGTTGTAATACTCTTTGACAGGATATAGTGAGGCATACATAAGGAATCACTTTGAAGAAGGAGAAGTGCATTTTCCAAACACTCCATACACCTAGCCAACACCTACTCTCTTCCCCCTATTACTTTATTGTGAGTAATAAACTAGCATTCTAAAATAAGAATAGGCTGTTTGCGTAGCAGTTGATGAGGGAGGAACAACGCACTTTTCTGAAGCCTACATGATATTTGAGTTTCGACCTCCTTTGCCAGTAAAGTTTGTAAAACATATCATCACTAAATGTATAGTTGGAATTTTTAGCTCTTTCTAGTTACCAAGACCAACTTGAACCTGGGAGCAGCAGAACCACCCCAAAAGATATATTCTTGTCTCTGCATGGAACCTGAAATATAAACTTTATCTCCCACAAATTGCCTTTATTATCCATAGTATCATGCACTTATATGTAAACACTCTGTTGATATAAATATTCAATATTCATAACACAGGAAAAAAATGCAAAGCATGAAATAAAAAGAAACTATGTGTACCAAAAAGCATAATGTAAAGTTACTCTCTGTTAGCATAGTCAAGAAGAGCATCATCATTGTATAATATACAAATATGTTTCACATTTTACAAAATGATCGCAAAGTCAATGAAAGCATCAACATAAATGCTATAATTGACGAAAGGAAAGGACAGGACATTAGGAAGCAAAATAGTAAATATGATCAACAGACTATAAGAACTAATGAATGCACAAAAGTTAAAGCAGCTTAGTAGTGGTGCCAGGCAAAAGCAGCTTAGTAGTGGTGCCAGGCAAAAGCAATCAGACAACAATCTTACTGAAAATATACCATAACAAGTTAGAAAACAAGTGTCAGTGCGCTAAATCCAATATAAGAGTGAAGTAAAATTCAAAGAAAGTGCATATGGCATGCCAGAAAACTGGAGAAGGAGAGAATGATTCTTATCAGTATTCGAATACTTCTTTCAATTGCTGCGTTTATCCAATGATGACTAAATATAAACATATAAATACGTGCCATTAAGTCAGCATTTCCACAGCTGCTTTCCCATAAATGTGAAAATATACGTTACAAAATATATATCAGATATTTTTCAACTCATTTCCATAAAAATCTGCAAATTTCAGATATATTTATCTTCATGAGTTCAATAAAAAAAGCAAGAAATGAGACTACAGTTCACTAAATAAAACACTAGGTTAGTTAAAATATTCAAATTTAAGTTACATGTTACACCTTAAAAATATACAGTAGTGTGATTTAAAAAAAAATACAATATTACTTTCAAACTGGCACTTCAAATTTATACAAACTTCTACTGTGAATGAAGGTAGAATAAGTAATGACAAACGTACTATAATATCTACCTTTCACTACATGTGCTATGTAATTTTAAATTCACTAAGAGGCACATATTCCTTTGAATCACAGACATAACTATGCACTGCAACTAAAGTAAGAATATACACGTAACTCACTTTTCTCTCAGACTGTCGTACTTTGAAAACGCTTCATCAATATCGACATAGCAGCCCTGCAAATGTCTGTGGAATAAATACAAAATCATTGAATTAAAGTTTTTCTAAAGTGTTGCTGAAGATATTCAGTGTACAATAGGTAAAAAGGTCCAGCTGAAAAAATGTAAAGGTTACAGTAGAAAATGCCAGATATACAATACAAGAAGTTTCCTTTATTGATAATGAAATACCAATGTCTGATATGCTCAATGCAGGACACTGGTAAGTTTTCTTTTTCTTATATAATGCCATATTCTAGCAAAGGATAACAGGGTAGGTACAACTGCACAATATAGGGAAGCAGCAGTGTTTCCTCATACCTTGTACCTTCTCATCTATTCTATCAGCTGCTCTGTGGCAAGGAAATACTGTATATTTAGACTGAAAGGGATTACAAGTCCAGTACTATGGCTATTATAACAAGTAGGGTATATGGGTGAGAAATTCTTGTTCCCCTACTACTAAGTATATTCTAAAATATATTCGTAAGAAGGCAACCGTCCTAGCCCTTAGTAGAAAAGGGAGTTCGTGACGTAAAACCGAATCCATTCTTATATATTAGTTACTTAATCAGCCTAAAAAAATATATAAATTATAATATAGGTACTAAGACATTTGGCATGACTAACCTGTCAACCTTTCTTGCATCAAAAGAAGTGCGACCATGAAGGACTCGACGATTGTTGAAAGCAACAAGATCACCAGGAATCATATTAAATTCTAGGCCTGCTGCAGGGTCACGGAGTTTCTCAGAGAACAGCTAAGGATAGACAGAAATAAGAGTATGTATAGGGATAGATAATCACCTCTATGGCTTTATGGTATGCATATCCCCCAAGCATGAGAGTTATTGTGCAAAAGTAATGAATATCTCTTTAAACACAGAAAATTTGACTTGGCTGGTTCAGTAACTCAACCAATTACACTTTTTTTCAAATTAAAAACATACAGTACAAATATTCAGCTGGTAAAATCAGTGTGGTATCCAAACAAAAAGTCTGCTTCCAGAATGCTACCACAATGTGTGAAAAAAGTGTTCTTCACATAATCAGCCCTTTATTTGTCTACAACAATTTTCAATGCTCATAATTGGTGATGAGGGCTACTGAGACAAGAATTTCTTGTCAATATAAAGGAGGGTTTGGCAGATGGCTTTAATTTAATTGAAAGATGGACTACTACTTAAGAATGTGAAAAAAAATCTATAAGGCATAGATATTGTAGATTGTTCAATACTGATGCTAATACTGCTAAAAATGCAAAAGGCAATACTATTGAAAGTTATTAGATTAACACGAAAAAAATTACTAGGTTTTTTCATCTACATGAGTAACTAGATGCAAGATATGGAGGGAGAGAGAGAGAGAGAGAGAATTGTAAACTAAACAGAAAAATACAAGAGTAGCCATCCCTCACCGAAAGCAGAACACATATGCTAATTATGACTAAAGTATGTGCATCAAAATATCTTAAAGGGAACTATAAGTTAACATACTCTGTATGCATGGTAGAAAGGCGTAACAACATGTGTAGGTGCTTGGAGAGGTTTCATGGTCCTATTATTATAATGTACTTCAGTGACATCGCCATCGCTGTTAGTACATAAAATTGGCCATAGTGCAGAATATTTCTGGCCATCGTTTTTAATCGAAAATCTGGAGAAGATAAATTTCAGTATGTTAATTATCAACCACTTATGATATTAATAAAAGATTTATTACAACAATACTTATCACAACCAGTCTCTTTTCCATATTACATAAATTTCTCTAATAATCAAAGGCACCTTTACATATTAATACATATATGCTGTATATCATAAGCGGTCTCTAACATCTAGTCACTCGCAAAGGCATCATTAATAAGCATCTTACCTGACTGGAGTGGATGTGAGAACATGGAAAGCAGCAGGTTCATTTTCTTCCAACCATCTAGCAATGTGGAATCCATCAGCAAAGAAAGATCGGCCACCAGGGTCAGTGCCAGTCACCTTGGGGTCATTTGCCTTAGGAGAGGAATGCTATACAGTACATCTATAGAAAATATTTACACGTATGGCACATAAACAAATGTCCCTAGAAATTGTTACTCAAAAATTATATACAATCATCAGATAATTATTTCGCTTTTCTATTCATTCTTACAATCAAATAAAAATTATAAATGCAAGTTTCTTAGGTGGTAAAATTATATATAAAGGTTCTTCTATCTAATAAGGAGATCATGCCACTGAAAATATAATACGAAACATTACAATTCTACAGCTGCACAATATGCAATATGGACATGAAAAGGAATGTAACAGATCATACTTTTAAGCAATGAAGAAGTTGCATGCCAGGAGACTTTTCCCTGTAGTTCATATCAGTGTGATGCGTCAAATGCAATCCAGTAAAAGCCAAGTGTGAACCTTCCACTGGTTTGTTGATGACATCAAAAGTCTGACCATACTGAGTCTCCTTCACGTAAGCAAACCTCTTCACTACATCCACTATTTTATTCTTCTCAGTAGGTACTCCTCGGAGCAAAGCCACACCATACTGACCAACATTATTAGTATTAATATAATTTTGCAAAATACTGATGATCTTGTTTACTGCCATTTGCACGTTGCTTACTGGCATTAAGATTCAATTATCTGCAGTCTCTAAAAGTAAGCTGGTGAACATAATTACTAGCAATCTTAGATAAGAATATAAAATGGTTTTAGTCCTAAAATATATTTTGGGAAAAATTTATTTAATCATTTATACTTTCACAAATTACCAGAAACTTCACTCAAAAATAGAAGATAATTATACAATGCAACAATAATAATAATTTCCTCTTATCAATATCATGCCACATCCCTCTGCAGCTACCAGAGTGGCATCACATGGACAAAAAAGGCAAACAGCAAAGCTGCATCAAACTTATGCATCACTCATTTTATTAGTTATTTTGTAACACTATGTAAGAAATAAAGGTGTAGAATACCTTCTCCTCTACATACCTTGCACTTTCTCAGATGTCGAAGTATCCTATATAAACCCTCCCATACCAGATGGGTTCACATCCAACTCATTCTCTACTTGGCTTGGAACTACTTGGTAAGTACAGTATTCCCATTCTGTTCTATAGCAATCTCTCATTATGGGTCCTTTCCATTTATGCTCACTAGTTAAGCAATCGAGCTCCCTACACTCCA
The DNA here is from genome assembly GCA_037179515.1 of Halocaridina rubra. NCBI lineage: Eukaryota > Metazoa > Arthropoda > Malacostraca > Decapoda > Atyidae > Halocaridina > Halocaridina rubra. The sequence continues at coordinate 21,669 of JAXCGZ010013676.1, forward strand.
ACATCTTGCTCTCTACACTCCAACAAATTGTTTCTGTTCTTATGTATAAATCTCTCATTTCTCACTGTATAGACTGTTCAACTCCAAAATTCATGTTAGTCACTTTTATCTTCAAAACAGGAATCTCTTTTCCAAACCCGTTAAATCCAAATCCACACACACACACTACAACTAGCACAACCATCCTCAGGAGTTATCCAATGTTTTCATGCCTTTAAAGAATTTGTTTTTTATCCTATTTAGTGCTGCAGATATATCTGTCCCCTGTTTCGTTCTATCTTCATTTAATGACTATCATTTGCCTGTACGTTCACCAAAATATTATTGGGCCACATTGTACTATGCAGTCTTTTAACCAGTTTGCTCATTATTTCAGTTTTTAGGCACAACCACTGCAATTCTACTACAATTGGGACTCCTCTACCCTATCCTTCTTATCCATAAAAGGTAAAGGTGAAAGAGTGTACTTTGGGACTAACTGGGCTTGAGCCAGGTGCTAATACCCTATGCTTTTCCACATTGACATATTTATGAAGAGCTAACCCTCAACTACTGGCCAATATGAATATTAGATAACTGAAGATGGTCATATGGGAGTATTACCTTATAAAACATGTTCAGCCAAGTATACAATCCAGTTTCTGTCTCCATGAATTCATTATAAGATAATTCAGGAAAATTTCCCCATATGACTGTTCGGTCCCATAGCTCATACTCTGGTCGCTTTGGGTGCATTTCCATGTCTATACTATCACTAGCGAAGTTGTTATGCATAAATGACTGCCCATACTTGTACAACCTGTAAAAAAATACTAATTATAGTAGTGTCTTCATACCATTACTGAACCTCTAAGGAAACATTCTGGTACACTAATTTCATAATTAAAATATTACGGTCATTGATATGTTATTTGCAAATCAGTCATTTACTGATGAATAATCATCCTTATTACATTATCGAGTATTAATTCTTAAACAATACTTTCGATATTGACCAAAATCCACTCGCTATTGTCTTTTTTTTGGCTAGTGCAAATGCTTTAAGTTAGTTCAGTGCCTTCCCAAAAAAAATGAATGAAATTATCAAACAAAGAATATTGCAAATACATGTGTAGCACTTACCATTCAGGATTGTATTTAGAAGTGTGAATATCACCACCCTCTTCCTTCCACGCAATCTCTAGCGCTCCATTTGCATTGATAGTTAATGAGAGTGGTTTCACATACAAATCCAAAGCAGGAGAATCCACCAGTTTCTGCTTGGTGCCCGCATCCACACATTTGGAACACTGGCAATTGTCTCTTAGCTAGAGGAAAAGGAACAAAACTAGTCATATACAGAATATTGATTTGTATATATCAGCTTACTCGGTTCACTCTTGATCAAGTTTTTCTGTTGTGTTAATAGATAAAGTGAAATGCAACAAGTTGACAAAAGTAGAATAAAATATCTAAGGAAAAAAAATAATACTCTAGCCCTTTTGCACTTAACTAACCAAAGCTAATCTTAATATTATGATAAATTTCATAAAAAATATTCCTAAAAGGGTATGAAACCAATATACAGTAAAATATATATATATATATAATATATATATATATAATATATATATATATATATATATATATATATATATATATATATATATATATATATATATATATATATATATATATATATATATATATATATATATATACAGTGATCCCTCGTTCTATCGCGATTCTTCTCTCGCAAATTCACTGTATCGCGATTTTTTTTTTTTTGGCATTTGTTTTTGTGTGGGTATATGCAAAAATATTAAAATATTAAAAAAATAAAAATTTTCGGTATTTTCATTTTTTTATTGAAAAAAAAATTTCATTATTTTATTGATAAAAAAAATTTATATCCCAGCCTACGAATAATAAACCAGTAAGAAATAGTAAAAACACATAAATCTGAACATGTAACTCTGCACCATAGAAAGTACGATACCGGTATCAACGCTTCGGAAAACGCAAAGGGTCGCACCTACGTGAGCTAGCATATATTAAAATTACCAGTAGTTTCATGATTTTACTGATAAAAAAAACATATTTCTTAGGCTAAGATTAATAAAACAGCAAAAAATAGTAAAAAACATAAATACTAACAGTATTGCACCATGTAATATACGATACCGGTATCAGAGTTTCGGAAAATGAAAAGGGTCGCACATACGTGAGCTAGTACACCTAGTTCTCAGAATAACACCTGGATAGGTTCTCAGGAGGGTCGGGTAAATGGAAAATTGCGTGAAAAAACGAGTTATTTTCCATAGGAAACAATGATAAAGGGCATAGATACGTTCAAAACCTTACATAGACACACCATGCCAAAGATATAAGATAAGTAAAAAACATATTTTATTACTACATAGCAAAGCAGAAAGCCCTATATCTATTTTTAAGAGTATACTAAAGATATTCACATTCCCTTTACAGCTAGAAATTAACATATATTACTATACTTTACTCTATTATGCAGTGGGCAACAGTTATACAGTACACTGGGACATGCATGGTGGCAGTGAGCAAGTAACTTATGTAGTAAAAGAGGAGAAGGATGCAGGAGAACGAACCTCTATCTGCAAATGTATACAAAGATAAAATAAGATTATAAATAACCAAAGCAAGACTAGAAGACGAAAAAAAAAATTAATATTGCAATGCCTAAATCTACCATATGACAGATTAAAAAAAACTTAAGCTACATTCTCTAGAGAGGCACAGAGTTAGGGGGGATATGATTGAGGTGTATAAATGGTTTAAAGGGATTAACAAGTGTGATATTAATAAAGTTTTAAAAATTCATGATCAAACCAGAACTCGTAATGGGAAATGGATTTAATCTTGATAAATTTAGGTTCAGAAGGGAAATTGGTGAAAATTGGCTTGGTAATATCGTAGAGTATTCTTAGTAGGATAATAAATGCCAATACCTTTTTATTCTATTTTATTTTAGGATGGGATAGGATAGGAGGGAAAAAAAAGGGAGGGGATTAAGGATATAAGGGAATTGGAGGGAAAAGCACGAAAATTAAATAAAGTAAGAGAGAAACAAGAGAGGGGCAGACCCTCGTGCTAAGTTTTGATCTGGAATTCAGATTCTGAATTGTATTACTTAGACACCTTCATATGTAGATTAGATAGACATATGACAGAGGTAGGGTGGGAGTATATATAATGTATATTGATGATGATCTTTTCTTATCGTAATCCTCTTTGTACTGGTGGAAGAAGCCTCCGCGGGCGCTTATTTACTATATTATTTTTTTTTTTAAATATAGTAAATAAGCGCCCGCGGAGGCTTCTTCCACCAGTACAAAGAGGATTACGATAAGAAAAGATCATCATCATTATACATTATATATACACCCACCCTATTGGGTAGAATAGAATGTTGGGAGAGAGAGAGAGAGAGAGAGAGAGAGAGAGAGAGAGAGAGAGAGAGAGAGAGAGAGAGAGAGAGAGAGAGAGAGAGAGAGAGAGAGAGAGAGAGAGAGAGAGAGAGGAGAGAGAGAGAGAGAGAGAGAGAGAGAGAGAGAGAGAGAGAATCTTTAATTAACTCTTGTTCATTCAACCAAAACTACATTATTTATTGTAAAAATAATGGTTTAATTACAAATTCGTAATAATAATGATATTAATAATAATAATAATAATAATAATAATAATCTCCACAATCATCATCAAAGGAAAAGTATTGTTAAAAATAATAATAATAATAATAATAATAATAATAAGCTCTAAGGAGAATTTTTGGAATAGACATCATGAGAGTAATGCAGAGGTATATTAAAACCCAGCAGAGAGCTGGATATTCATTACACATCTTTTATAATCCCTTCACATCTGACAGGTCATTACACTCTCCATCTGTTTCTCTTTACAGCCTGATAACGGCTGTTTTATTTTATAATTTTTTGGTCCATCCTGGTGTAAAAAAAAAAAAAAAAAAAAAAAAAAAAAAAAAAAAAAAAAAAAAAAAAAAGGGGGGGGGGGGAGGGGGCGTTATTCGCGAATTCCGAGTTGTTTACTATTATATTTGGGGGGCGTTATTGCAATTTCGCATATAAAAAATATCGCGCATAAAAGGAACAAGGTGTACATATTGAAATTTTCATTATTTTATTGATAAAACAAGTATTTCCTAGCCAAAAGAGTAATAAAACAGTAAAAAATAGTAAAAAACATAAATTTAGATATATAACTCACAGTATTGCATCATGTGAAATACTGTCCGATAGCGTACAATGTATTGGCGTCTTGGAAAACGCAAAGGCTCGCACCTACGTAAGATAGTTCATAAAATACTATTGGATGAAAGGGTGGGAGATGACGAATCACAGAATTGTTTTTCTGTATGTTCTGTATCATGGGGTCTGATTGGCCTTTTCATTAAAGTTCGGTTCTCCCACCATCTTCCATTGTCTCGCCTCACTCATTCAGTCTAACTCACGTGTGTGCCGTTCACGTTGTGCTTATTAATACGTTTTGCTTGTGATTTTTTTACTCGCGTATTTCAACCTCTGCAATGCCTCCCAAGCGTCCTTCATCTTCTAAGGCTTCTGGTAGTGAGCCTAAGTGGCAAAGGAAGATGTTAACCATAACAGATAAGGTGAAACTGTTAGATATGCTGAAAGATGGAAAAATGTTTATGGATGTCGGCCGCTATTTTGGCCTCAATGAATCTACTGTTCGCTACATCAAAAAGGACGAGGCAAATATCAGGAAAACAGCGACTATTTCTTTTAATAAATCAGTCATATAGCTGTGGAATAATTTCCTCTGGAGTCTACAAACGTCATTACCACCTCATTCAAGGTAAGTTTACCTATCACGTACATATAAATTTACGTTGCATGCTGTTATTTATAAAGTAAAGGGTGGTTTTTTAACAGTGCAGGGAGGGGTTATACAGTAAACGTAAAAATAATTGTAAAATACCTATGTACATGAGTATGTCATGTCACTACCACCTCATTCACAGTAAGTTTATCTATCACTTTCATATAAATTTACGCTTGCATGCTGTTATTTATGAAGTAAAGGGTGGTTTGATAACAGTACAGGGAGGGTTTATACAGTAAACGTAAAAATAAATGTAAAATACCTATGTACATATAGGGTGATCCTACTTCGCGAAAATTCCTCTATCGCGATGGGTCCCGGAACCTAACCCTCGCGATAAACGAAGGATGACAGTATATATATATATATATATATATATATATATATATATATATATATATATATATATATATATATATATATATATATATATATATATATATATATATATATATGAATAATTTTTACCCTGATAGGGAGTTGAATCTAGGACTTATAATTACTAAACTAAGGTGCTACCAACTACACCACAAAAGGTCTAAAAGGAAAACAGACCTTACAGCTTCTATTTGCTTTTTTTTTTTTTTTTTTTTTTTTTGACACCAGGACGGGAAAAAAAACTTATAAAATAAAACAGCCCTCATCAGGTCTTGGCATGAAGAATACATAAAGTAAAGAGAAACAGAGATGGAGAGTGTAATGACTTGACAGATGTGAAGGGATAATAAAAGATGTGTAATGAATATCCAAGAATATTCAGTGTAGCTGTAGGCATAGAAAAAGAACCGTAACTGAAGGAAGACTTAACATCGAACAGTCCTGGAGAGACCTATTTAAGTTCAAAAGAAAGAAAAACCTTCAGCTATACTAGGAATGAACGCATTCTATCTGAATGCCACTATGTTCATATTACAGTTTACCCTAACCTCACTCGTGGTTTTCTTTTTGCATTTAATTCAACTCCCAATCTCATTATAAGTCCTAGGTTCAAGTCACGGTCGGGGTAAAAATGATTCATGGTTTCACATATGGTAATGTGCTTATTTGATTATTGTTGGTCCCGAATGAGATTGGGAGTTCAATTAAATGCGAAATCGAAACCACGAGTGAGGTTGGGGGAAACTATAATATGAACATAGTGGCATTCAGATAGAATGCATTCATTCCTAGTATAGAAGATATAAGCAGTATGGTCTGTTTCCCTTTTAGACCTTCTGTGGTGTAGCTGGGAGAGCCTTGGCTTAGTAATTACAAGCCCTAAGTTCAAGTCCTGGTCGGGGTAAAAATTATTCATGTTTTCACATATGATAATGTGCTTATATGATATATATATATATATATATATATATATATATATATATATATATATATATATATATATATATATATATAGTGATCCCTCGTTTATCGCGAGGGTTAGGTTCCGGGACCCGTCGCAATAGGTGAATTTTCGCGAAGTAGGAACACCTTAAATTTTTTATTTATTTATTTATTTATTTATTTTTTTAAAGATTATTGTGACACCAGGATGGACCAAAAAATTATAAAATAAAACAGCCTTTATCAGGCTGTAAAGAGAAACAGATGGAGAGTGTAATGACCTGTCAGATGTGAAGGGATTATAAAAGATGTGTTATGAATATCCAGCTCTCTGCTGGGTTTTAATATACCTCTGCATTACTCTCATGATGTCTATTCAAAAAATTCTCCTTAGATCTTATTATTACTATTATTATTATTTTTAACAATAATTTTCCTTTGATGATGATTGTTGTTGAGGGTAAACTTAATCGACAAATATATTTTTCTTAAGTTTACTAATTAGATTAATATTTTTCACAATAATATAATTGATATATTTTTCATATATATGCCCAGTACATATTTTCCAAGCTGGCATTTTCTTTTGTCCAAATCATAACGTTGTACAACGCTTTCTTCTTATAGTAAAACAAATAACCGGTGACTGTGACTTTCAATTATATCCCCAAAATTGCTCTTTATCCACCATCATGGCTCATAGTGGTCATACCTTAACAATTGTGGAGATTATTATTATTATTATTATTATTATTATTATTATTATTATTATTAATATCATTATTATTACGAATTTGTAATTAAACCATTATTTTTACAATAAATAATGTAGTTTGGGTTGAATGAACAAGAGTTAATTAAAGATGTCTCTCTCTCTCCAACATTCTATTCTACCCAACCCCCCACACTCTCTTTGTCCCAGCCAACTAGGGAGGGGCACTGTACACAGATATTAAAGTAAATAAACCAACAGATGTACAAACAATGATGAGCCCTTAATAATAATAATAATAATAATAATAATAATAATAATAATGATGATGATGATGATAATAATCTCCACAATCATCATCAAAGGAAAATTATTGTTGCCAATAATAATAATAATAATGATAAGATCTACGGAGAATTATTGGAATAGACATCATGAAAGTAATGTAGAGGTATATTAAAACCCAGCAGAGAGCTGGAGATTCATTACACATCTTTTATAATCCCTTCACATCTGACAGGTCATTACACTCTCCATCTCTGTTTCTCTTTATAGCCTGATAAAGGCTGTTTTATTTTATAATTTTTTGGCCCATCCTGGTGTCACAATAATCTTAAATTTTTTTTTGGTTATTTTTTTGTTATTTTTCCCCCCCCAAAAAAATCGCGATACTGTGAATTCGCGAGAGGCGAATCGCGATAGAGCGAGGGATTACTGTATATATATATAAATATAAATATATATATATATATATATATATATATATATATATATATATATATATATATACAGGTATACCTCGGCTTACGTCGTTTTGAGTTAAGTCGTTCTTGATTATACGTTGGTTTTCAAAAAATATATGGAAAAAAAAATAAAATAAAAATAAAGTTTACGTCATTATAATCAACTTTACGTCTGTCTGTTAAAAATATTGGAATCATAATATCACTAGAAAACCATTAAAAGCACATGAAATCATGTTACTGTACAATAAATAAAAACAAAAGCACATAAAATCATGTTATTGTACAATAAATAAGAATAAAAGCATATAAAATCTTATTAAAATATGAACAGTGGTTCCAATATCTACCGTTATGCATCGTCACTTGTCATTCCCGCGAAACCACTATTGTTTTGAATTGATTAGTTTATGCACAGTATACGTGTGTTTAGCGGCAACTCTCATTTTCATTCATTTGTGACCTTATATTTTGCCCCCATGGCACCTAAGAAAATTCCTAGTGCAAGCGCTAAGCGTCATGCTATAACGCTGGACGATAAACTGGCTATGATAAAATGCCATGAAAAAGGTGAGAAAGTGGTAGCGATTGCACGATCTTTTGGGATGAGTCGGACAACTGTATCGACGATTGTACATAATAAGGACAAGATTATAGCGCATATTAAATCAGATGTCCCAGGGATGAAGAACACCGTCATCAATAAGAAAAGAGGCAAAATCTTTGAAGAAATGGAAAGTCTTCTTTCTCTTTGGAATGATAGATTGAATCGTCAGCGAGGTGATGTTAGTCAAGAAATCATTCAAGAGAAAGCCTTGTCTTTGTTTGAGGATCTGAAGAATAAATACCCCGATGAGAAAGATTTAGAGTTCAAGGCAAGTCAAGGATGGTTCATGAGAATTAAGGAGCGAAGGAGTTATCACTCCATTAAGAAGCAAGGTGAAAGTGCATAAGCAGACGAACAAGCAGCAGCAAAATTTCCTAATGCGTTAAATAAAATCATCGAAGAAAACGGGTTTCTTCCCGAACAGATTTTTAACGTAGACGAAACTGGTTTATATTGGAAAAAATTGCCCGATCGTTCATTCATTTCTAGAGGAGAAAACTATTCCAGGCTACAAGGTCTCAAACGAAGAATTGATGGAGCTTCACGAGCAGCAAAATAAAGAAGAGGAGGAAGCAGAACCACCTGAGCCACGTCACTTTACCATTAAGAAAATACAGCAGGCATTTGCATTTATCGAAAAAGGACTTTCTTTGTTCGAGGATATGGATCCCAATGCTCAATGCTCTTCCAAGGTTATGTGGGCTTGTCACGAAGCTTTTGCTCCTTATAATGTGATTCTTGAGGAAAAGAAGAAGACAGTTCAAGGAACTCTCGACCAGTTTTTCAAGCCTATCGGACAACGACGACAACAGCCAGAATCAGCTGTTGATGTTGACGATCCACAGCCATCTACGTCCGCGATGTAAATCACCAGGGTAAATTTAAAATAAATTAGTTTTTTTTATCATTATTATTATTGCAAAATAATAATAATTTCTGTATTTGTGTTTAACCTTAAAAAAGGCTTTTATTTTATCATGTCATAGCAAATCACATTCATAAATAAAGCATCCGCAATGTACGGTAAACATCACCAAATTGTATTCGTAAATTTAATTACCTGGACTTTTTTTCTGTACTAAGCAGTATTAAAAATAAAATTTATTTGTTTGCTAGCTTAAAATAGATTCTTATTAACCCTACATTATTGAAAATTGCATTCATGAATAAAGTACAGAACTAGGAATGGTTATTTTTGGTTTAGCCTAGAGAAGTAAATGTGGCGAAGCCTAGCCTAGGCTAGCCTAGAGACAAGCTAATTCGATTTAAGTCATGTTTCGACTTAAGTCGTCTCTCCTGGAACCAATTAACGAAGTTGGGTGAGGTGTATATATATATATATATATATATATATATATATATATATATATATATATATATATATATATATATATATATATATATATCGCGTTTTTTTTTTTTGATAAATTATTATTTTATTTCATGGGTATACGCAAAAATATTAAAATATTGAAAAAAAACATTTTCAGTATTTTCATTTTTTTTTTAAATTTACGTTGCGTGCTGTTATTTATAATGTAAAGGGTGTTTTTTTAACAGTGCAGGGAGGGTTTATACAGTTTGTAAACAAAAAAATAATTGTAAATGAGTATGTGTGTCACGTCATCATCACCTCATTCATGGTAATTTTATCTATCACTTTCATAGAAATTTACGTTGCTTGCTGTTATTTATAATGTAAAGGGTGTTTTTTCAACAGTGCAGGGAGGGTTTATGCAGTACGTAAACGAAAAAATAATTGTAAATGAGTATGTCACGTCATCATCACATTCACGGTAAGTTTTCCTATCACTTTCATAAAAATTTACGTTGCTTGCTGTTATCTATAATGTTAAGGGTGTTTTTTTTAACAGTGCAGGGAGGGTTTATACAGTACGTAAACGAAAAAATAATTGTAAATGATAAGTATGTCACGTCATTATCACCTCATTCACTGTAATTTTATCTATCACTTTCATAAAAATTTACATTGCTTGCTATTATTTACAATGTAAAGGGTGTTTTTTGAACAGTCCAGGGAGGGTTTATACAGTGTAAACGTAAAAATATATTAAAATATCTATGTACATATAGGCGAATCCTACTTTGCGAATTTCCTGGTTCGCGGCGGGTCCCGGAACCGAACTACCGCGATAAGTGAGGCAACACTATATATATATATATATATATATATATATATATATATATATATATATATATATATATATATATATATATATATATATATATATTTTTTTTTTATTTTAACGATTGTGACACCAGGACGGGCGAGAAAAAAATATATGTATAAATTTGCCCTCATCGAGCCTAGTCACGAAGGAAGCAAAGGGAAAAGAAACAGAGATGGGAGTGTTGTGACTTGTCAGATGTGAAAGGATAATAAGAGATGTGTTACGAATATCCAAGAATATATATATATATATATATATATATATATATATATATATATATATATATATATATATATATATATATATATATATATATAGTAATCCCTCGTATATCGCGGGGGTTCGGTTCCGGGACCGGCCGTGATAGGTGAATTTCCACGAAGTAGGAACACCTTAAAAAAAAAAAGATTATTTTGTATTTTCCTTTATTTTTTTTTTACACTTCTTCCACGAGTACAAAGAGGATTACGATAAGAAAAGATCATCATCATTATATATATATATATATATATATATATATATATATATATATATATATATATATATACAGTGTTCCCCCCCATACCGCGATAGTTCGGTTCCGGGACCCGGCGCGAACCAGGAAATCCGCGGAGTAGGATCAGCCTATGTGTACATAGATATTTTAATATATTTTTACGTTTACACTGTATAAACCCTCCCTGTGCTATTAACAAACCACCCTATACTTCATAAATAACAGCATGCAATGTAAATTTATATGAAAGTGATAGATAAAATTACGGTGAATGAAGTGGTTATTACATGACATACTCATTTACAATTATTTTTAAGTTTACGTACTGTATAAACCCTCCCTAAACTGTTAAGAAAACATGAACTATCTCAGGTAGGTGAGAGCTACTGGAAATATAAATATATATGCTAGCTCACGTAGCTATCGGACACTACATATATCGCATGATGCAATACTGTGAGTTATAATGTACGTACGTATATCTAAATTTATGTTTTTTACAATTTTTTACTGTTTTATTATTCTTAGGCTAGGAAATACTTGTTTTATCAATACAATAATGAAAATTTTAATATTCACTAGGTCACGTAGGTGAGAGCCTTTGCATTTTCCGAAACACTGATACCGGTATCGTATTTTACGTGGTGCAATACTGTTTACTATATTTTACTGTTTTATTATTCTTAGGCTAAGAAATACGTTTTTTTTTATCAATAAAATCATGAATTTACTGGAAATATAAATATATATGCTAGCTCACGTAGCTATCGGACACTATTTCGCATGATGCAATATTGTGAGTTATACTGTACGTATATCTAAATTTATGTATATGGTAGCTCACGTAGCTATCGGACACTACATATATCGCATGATGCAATACTGTGAGTTATACTGTACGTACGTATATCTAAATTTATGTTTTTTTACTATTTTTTACTGTTTTATTATTCTTAGGCTAGGAAATACTTGTTTTATCAATAAAATAATGAAAATTTTAATATTCACTAGGTCACGTAGGTGACAGCCTTTGCGTTTTCCGAAACACTGATACCGGTATCGCATCTTACGTGGTGCAATACTGTTTACTATATTTTACTGTTTTATTATTCTTAGGCTAAGAAATACGTTTTTTTTATCAATAAAATCATGAAACTCCTGGAAATATAAATATATATGCTAGCTCACGTAGCTGCGACCCCAATACATTGTACGCTATCGAACACTATTTCGCATGATGCAATACTGTGAGTTATACTGTACGTACATATATCATTCAGTTATTAGTACAATGTATACTAATATAAAATTCATTTACTTATTTGATGATTGTACAAAATCTATTGTATTTATTCACTGTAATTTGGACCAAATATTCCTTTTGTAAAGATTATACTTTTCAAAAGAGGTGGTCAATAAACGTATATATCTATCGATCTAAATTTATGTTTTTTACTATTTTTTACTGTTTTATTATTCGTAGGCTGGGAAATAAATTTTTTTCATCAATTAGATAATGAAATATGTTTTTTCAATAAAAAAATGAAAATACAGAGAAATTTTTTTTTTAATATTTTAATATTTTTGCATATACCCATAAAATAAAATAATAATTTATAAAAAAAAAAAAAAAAGCGATACAGTGAGAACGCGAACCAAGAAACGCGAATAACCGGGGGAACACTGTATATATATATATATATATATATATATATATATATATATATATATATATATATATATATATATATATATATATATTATATATATACACAGTAATCCCTCGCTATATCGCGGTTCACCTATCGCGGATTCACTGTATCGCGTTTTTTTTCTGGGTATATGCAAAAATATTAAAATTTTAAGAAATAAAAATTTATAGTATTTTCATTATTTTATTGAAAACAAAAATTTTCATTATTTCATTGATACAAAATTGTATTTTCAAGCCTAAGAATAATAAAACAGTAAGAAATAGTAAAAAAAAAACATAAATTTGAACATGTAACTCTGCACCATAGAAAGTACGATACCGGTATCAGCGTTTCGGAAAACCCAAAGGGTCACACCTATGTGAGCTAGCATATATTGATATTCCAGTAGCTTCATTATTTTATTGATATAAAATATGTACTTCTTAGCCTAAGAATAATAAAACAGTAAAAAACAGAAATAATCACAGTATTACACCATGTAAAATAAGATACCAGTATGAGCGTTTCGGAAAATGAAAAGGGTAGCACCTACGTAAGCTAGACATACTGAAATTTTCATTATTTTATTGATGAAATAAGTATTTCCTAGCCTAAGAGCAATAAAACAGTAAAAAATACTAAAAAACAAATTTAAACATATACAATCACAGTACTGCACCATGTGAAATACTGTACGATAGCGTACACTGTACTGGCGTCTTGGAAAACGCAAAGGCTCGCACCTATGTGAGATAGTTCATGGAATGGTATTGGCTGAAAGGGTGGGAGATGACGAATCACAGAAATGTTTTTCTGTATGTTCTGCATCACGGGGTCTTATTGGCATTTTGATTGAAGTTTGGTTCTCCCACCATCTTCCATTGTCTCTCCTCACTTGTTCAGTCTAACTGACATGTGCGCAGTTCGTGTTATGCTTATTAATATGTTGTGCTTCAGGGGTTTGGTTCTTTCGATAACAGTCTCCTATGCCTCAAAAGGCCCCTCTTTAATTTCAAGCGGTTCTTGCAGATCTTCTTTAACGTGTGATTTACAAGAGATTTCCTCTACTGGGGGAGCATTAGTATCATTTCCTTTGCCTGAACAAACTCTTTAATTTCAAGCGGCTTCTGCAGATCTTCTTTAACGTGTGATTTACAAGATTTCCTCTACTGGGGGAACATCAGTATCGCTTCCATTGCCTCAACAGACTTTTCTTTAATTCAAGCGGCTTCTGCATATCTTCTTTAACGTGTGATTTAAGAGATTTCCTCTACTGGGGGAGTACTAGTGTCATTTTAACAGTTTTCAATGCCATCCACCTCCATCATAGGAGAAGGAACACAATTGGTTTCTGAACACTGACATGAATTGAGACCAGTTTGTACAAAGTACAAAGTACTATTGTATTTCAAAACATCACTGATAGGATTCTTGGCCTCTCCACTTCAATATTTTTCATAATGATCAAGGGTTTTCCTACGTACTGTATATTCAATTCACTTCGTAACTGAGCCACGAGCAAATCGAAGACCCTGGCCTTACACTCGAATGTCTGGCAGCCCTGTATGAACACGTGATAGCACTCCAACAACTCTCACAAGAACATGATGATAATACGGTTCTTTCACATAGGTTTACCTATCACTTTCACATACAAGAAAATGTAAATTTATGCTTGCATGCAGTTATTAATAAAGTAAAGGGTGAGTTTTTAACAGCACAGGGAGGGTTTATACAGTAAACGTAAAATAAATGTAAATACCTATGTACATATAGGGTGATCCTAATTCGCGGAAATTCACCTATCGCGGTCAGTCCCGGAACCTAGCCCCCGCGATAAATGAGGGATCACTGTATATATATTGACATTTATTATCCTACTAGGAATCCTGTTCCATGCATGATACTCTACGGTATTACCAAGACAATTTTCACCAATTTCCCTTCTGAACCTAAATTTATTAAGCTTAAATCCATTACCCATTACGAGTTCTGGTTTGATCATGAATTTTTAAAACTTTATTAATTATCACCCTTGTAATGACCTGTCATATGTGAAGGGATTATAAAAGATGTGTAATGAATCTCCAGCTCTCTGCTGGGTTTTAATATACCTCTACATTACTTTCATGAAGTCTATTCCAAAAGTTCTCCTTAGATCTAATTATTATTATTATTATTATATTATTATTATTATTATTAACAATAATTTTCCTTTGATGATGATTGTGGAGATTATTATTATTATTATTATTATTAATATCATTATTATTACGAATTTATAATGAAACCATTATTTTTACAATAAATAGTGTAGTTTTGGTTGAATGAACAATAGCTAATTAAAGATGTCTCTCTCTCTCTCCAACATTCTATTCTATCCAACCCCCAACACTCTCTTTGTCCCAGCCAACTGGGAAGGGGCACTGTACACAGTTATTAAAGTAAATAAACCAACAGATGTACAAACAATGATGAGTCCTTAATAATAATAATAATAATAATAATAATAATAATAATAATAGTAATAATAATAATCTCCACAATCATCATCAAAGGAAAATTATTGTTGCCAATAATAATAATAATAATAATAATAATAATAATAAGATCTAAGGAGAATTATTGGAACAGACATCATGAAAGTAATGCAGAGGTATATTAAAACCCCGCAGAGAGCTGGATATTCATTACACATCTTTTATAATTCCTTCACATCTGACAAGTCATAACACTCTCCATCTCTGTTTATCTTTACAGCCTGATAAAGGCTGTTTTATTTTATCATTTTTTGGCCCATCCTGGCATCACAAAAAAAAAAAAAAAAAAAAAAAAAAAAAAAAAATTATATATATATATATATATATATATATATATATATATATATATATATATATATATATATATATATATATATATATATATATATATCTGCGATACAGTGAATCCGCGATAGGTGAACCGCAATAGAGCAAGGGATTACTGCATATATATATATATATATATATATATATATATATATATATATATATATATATATATATATATATATATATATATATATATATATATATATATATATACATACAGAGAGAGAGAGAGTATATATACACATTGTTCCTTTCATGGGCGATTTTTTATCCACGAAATTGCAATAACGCCCCCCAAAAATAATAGTAAAAAATTCGAATTTCGCGAGTAATCCCCCATTTTTTTTTTTTTTTTTTTTTTTAAGTAAATAAGCACCCGTGGACGCTTCTTCCACGAGTAAAATGAGGATTACGATAAGAAAAGATCATCATTATATATATATATATATATATATATATATATATATATATATATATATATATATATATATATATATATATATATATATATATATATATATATATATATATATATATATATTATATATATATATATATTATATATATATATATATATATATATATATATATATATATATATATATATATATATATATATATATATATATATATATATATATATATATATATATATATATATATATATATATATATAATATTGCATATTATTATCTTTCACACTGAGCTAGTTATAACTCCGATTTTGGTCGTCAGTCTCTCTCTCTCTCTAAGGATATACAAGTAAGCCCATATATATAAGCTATGCAATATCTCTAAGCCGTGGAGTGCTTCAGAAAAAGACATTATTTTAGCAACACTAAACCTCCACCTTCTACCCCATCTCCACCCTCTCCCCCATTCCACTATATAAAACTAGGGGTATTTCACCAGCTCTAGAGGGGACGCTGTAACCCACTGGAATCGCCCCTAGATTTTCCTCTTTGTATATGCATGAGAGAGAAAACCTTGATTTAAAACAATGAATCAGATATGGATAGATAGATAGACAGATAGATAGATACGTATATAGATGGATAGAAAGACAGATAGATAGATAAATAGATAGAAAAGATAGCTAAATAGATAGAAAGATAGATACGTATATAGATGGATAGAAAGACAGATATGTAAATAGGTAACAGATAGGTAAATATATAGATAGACAAAAATTTCCCTAAATCCATATTGAGTACCCTAAATGTAATGAAATTCATTATTATTATTATTATGAGTATTATTATTACGATTACTATTATTATAATTATTATCATTATGATTTTATAATTATGATTATTATTATATACTCAACGCTACAATCACTTATCATCATTCTCTGATTACCCTAAATTAGGGTATTTTATCCACTGTGTGTGGATATATTTATAACTGTGTTTTCAGTTCTTTGCGTGGATATATTTATAACTGTTTGTGTATTCAGTTCTTTTAAATTTTACAGATAACTGTATACCTGTACTATATCATCATGGCTAGTTGCATAATGAAAAAATATTTGTTTTCTAATCTTGCTTTTGTTAACTGTTTCTTGCATTTGGCTGATAGAGGTTCATTCTCCTCTTCTAATACCGGTTTATAGAGCTTATGTCAAGTGCTCACTGCCACCTCACGCATTCCATACCTGTTGGTCACCGTATAATAGGGTGAGTAGAATGTGTTATCATTTTATATAAAGTGAGTAGAAAGTGTTTTTTTTTTTGTTACAGTAATTCATGCATTGCATAATGAAAAAAATTTAGGTTTCTAGTCTTGCCTGTTGCTCACCGTATAACAGAGTGAGTAGAATGAATTTTTTTTTTTTTGCAGTAATTCAGGCAATTGCATGATGATATATTTTTTACTTTTTTCGTCTTGCTAACGTGTTTTACATTTAGGCATTGCATAATTATTTTTTTTTTGCTTTTTAGTCTTGCTTTGGTTATTTATAATTTTTATTTTATCTTTGTTTACATTTTTGCAGATAGAGGTTCGTTTTCCTACATCCTTCTCGTCTGTATGACTGTTGCCCACCGCATAATACAGTACAGTACAGTATCGTATGCTAATTTCTTGCTGTACAGTTAATATGAATATCGTTTGTATACTCTTAAATATAGATACTGGGCTTTCTGCTTTGTTATGTAGTTATGAAATATGTTTTTTACTTATATTATATCTTTGGCATGGTGTGTCTTTGTAAGGTTTGGAACGTATCTATGCCCTTTATCATTGTTTCCTATGGAAAATGACTAGTTTTTCACGCGATTTTCCATTTACCCGACACTTCTGAGACCCTATTTAGGCGTTATTCTGAGAACTAGGTGTGTATATATATATATATATATATATATATATATATATATATATATATATATATATATATATATATATATATATATATATATATATATATAAATAACCTTGCTCCTTTTTTCCGCGTTTTTTTTTATCCGCGAAATTGCAATAACGCCCCTAAAAATAATAGTAAAAAAATACGAACTTCGCGAATAACGCCCATGCAAAAAAATTCAAAAACAAAATTTTCATTTGAGTAAAAAATTGATTGCCTCGGAGGCATTTTTCCGCCATCCTCCTCCTCTTCTACCGCTTAATGCGATCGGGTACTATGAAGATAATGGAAAAAAAAAAGCATTAAGAACAAACAAGAAACATATTTTCAATATAATATCGGCAGGGAAATAGCGTGTGAATGTGTATCAGCTGATACAGAAGTAGCAAAATGTTTGCCGATAGAAGTTCATTCTCCCGCATCCTACTCCTCTTCTACCGCTTAATGCGATAGGATATTATGAAAAAAATTGAAAAAAGTATTAAGAACAAACAGCACACATATTTTCAGTATAATATCGTCAGGGAAATAGCGTGCGAGGGTGCATCAGCTGATACGGAAGTGTGACAAAACGTATGCATCCTCGTCCTCACCACCACCATCAGTGTTGCCAGAATATATGAATGACAGAAATGATAAATCTAAAAAATATACATGTAATCTGGTAAGTTATTTCAAGTATCTTGAAGATGAAGTACATTTTTATTAAAATTACAGTATGTACTACCATCTTGCAATTAATATATATTTTAAAATGTACCATACATATGAAAATAAAAACATCCGTTTTATCTGGCAACCCTGGCTATCATGCACGTCCTAGTGTAAGCCTGTTGCCAACAGCATAATAAGAGTGCATTAATTTGTTTACTGTACAGTAAATCTGTATATCTTTTATACTGTACACTATTTGCATGTTAATATAAATAACTACAGGTCTTTCTGCTTCGTTATGTATTTATAAAATATGTTTTACTTATCTTATATCTTTGGTATAGTGTGTCTGGCCACCATTCATGTCCCAGTGTTAGCATGTTGCCAACGACATAATAGAGTGCATTAATTTCTTTCCTGTACAGTAAATCTGTATATCTTTTACACTGTACACTATTTGCATGTTAATACAAATAACTACAGGTCTTTCTGCTTTGTTATGTACTTATAAAATATATTTTACCTATCTTATATCTTTGGTGTAGTGTGTCTATGGACGGTTGTGGAACGAGCTATGTATGCCCTTTATCATAGTTTCCTATGGAAAATGACTTGTTTTTTCATGCGATTTTCCATTTACCCGTGACTTTTGAGAACCTATCTCCGTGTTATTCTGAGAACTAGGTGTGTATATGTATATATATATATATATATATATATATATATATATATATATATATATATATATATATATATATATATATATATATATATATATACTATATATATATATATACAGTATATATATATATACAGTATATATATATATATATATATATATATATATATATATATATATATATATATATATATATATATATATATATATATATATACACACAGTGATCCCTCGTTTATCGCAGGGGATAAGTTCCGGCACCGACTGCTATAGGTGAATTTCCGCAAAGTTGATCACCCTATATGTACATAGGTATTTTACATTTATTTTTACGTTTACTGTATAAACCCTCAATGTACTGTTAACAAACCACCCTTTACTTCATAAATAACAGCATGCAAGCGTTAATTTATATGAATGTGATAGGTAAACTTACCCTGAATGAGGTGGTAATGACAGGACATACTCATATACATAGGTATTTTACAATACTTTTACGTTTACTGTATAAACCCTCCCTGCACTGTTAAAAAACCACCCTTTACTTTATAAATAACAGCATGCAAGAGTAAATTTCTATGAACGTAATAGGTAAACTTACCATGAATGAGGTGGTAATGACGTTTGTAGACTCCATAGGAAATTATTCCATAGCCAATGACAGCTTTACGGCTTCTTTTTGCGAGCGAAGAACATGGTAATGGGGAGTTGCTGTTGCTGTTTCTTCTTTTCTTGGAAGATGGTCTTGTAAGGAATCATGGCGTCGTTGAAAAGATTGCAGAAGGTCACCGAATGAACAATATTATCGTCATGTTCCTGCGAGAGCTGTTGGACTGCTTTCACACGTTCATACATGGCTGCCAGACGATCGAGTGTAAGGCCAGGTTCTTCAATTTCTTCATGTGTTTCCTCTGGTTGTTCTTCTTCCTCTTCTTCGCTGATTTTTTAATTTCTTCCAAGTCTTCATCAGTCAAAGGCTGCGAGTGCCAGTCAATCAGTTCATTCACGTCTTCATGAGTCATATCTTTAAAGCCTTCTCCTCCTAGCAATGCAGCCAACTTCACAGCTTTCGCAACTACCGAGTTATGGACTTAGTCAGGAGCAAATCCCTTGTAGTCGTAGATGACTTCGGGCCACAACTGCTTCCAACTGGCATTGATTGTGGCCGGCTTCATCTCTTTGATTGCATTCTGAATATTTTGAAGGCATGTAGCAACCGTGTAATTACACCAGTAAGTCTTCATTGAGAATTCTTTGTTCGCATCCATGGCTTCAACCAGGTTCGCCAGGGCAGTTCATGTGTAGAGGGCCTTGAACGCATGAATAACGCCTTGATCCATAGGCAGAATCAGTGACGTCATATTTGGTGGCAGGAACTCTACTTGAACAACGTCATATTCGAGATTAGTTGCGTGGCCACCAGCATTATCCATCAATAGAAGGACTTTAAATTCATGGCCTTTTTCCGCAAGATAAATTTTGGCATGAGGGATAAAGCATTGGTGAAACCAGTCTGATGTGAGGCTTTTCGTGATCCTGGCCTTACGGTTATGCATCCAATACACTGGCAGCATATTCTTGTTTTTATTTTTCAAAGCCCTAGGGTTCTTTGACTTGTAGATAAGCCCGGGCTTTAACATGAAGCCCGCAGCATTCCCGCACAAGATGAGGGTAACGCGGTCTTTGTGCGCTTTAAATCCTGGGGCTTTAGCTTCCTCCTTGAAGAGAAAAGTGCGAGATGGCATTCTCTTCCAAAATAACCCAGTCTCATCCATGCTGAACACTTGCTCAGGAGCATATTCCCCTTCGGCGATAATTTTCTTGAAGTTGTTGTTCACGAATTCTTCTGCTGCAGCTGTATCTGCAGAGGCAGCTTCGCCATAAACTGCAATGCTCTTTAGGTCAAAGCACTTTTGAAATTT
Organism: Halocaridina rubra; assembly: GCA_037179515.1. NCBI lineage: Eukaryota > Metazoa > Arthropoda > Malacostraca > Decapoda > Atyidae > Halocaridina > Halocaridina rubra. Next base: position 42,798 of record JAXCGZ010013676.1, read on the forward strand.
GGTGAACCATCCCTTGCTTGCAACAAACGATTGTTTCCTCAGTGTAGAATCGCTGGAGGGTCCCGATTGTGGGTCGTCCATATCTTCTTCTCTCTCCTCCTCCTCTCCACGGTCGCCGCTGTCGTCGTTGGGTTCGTTTGCAGCGAATGTCTCGTACAGCCTCTTTGCCTTTGTTTGTATGATAGTGCTGTCTATGCTGATGTTCTTCTTTCTGCAATCAGCAATCCACAGGGCCAAAGCAGATTCCATCTGCACTATTATCTTATTGCAGAGTGTTACAACCATCTTCGTTGATTTGCTAAAAGAAATAGTCGCTGTTTTCCTGATATTTGCCTCGTCCTTCTTGATGTAGCGAACAGTAGATTCATTGAGGCCAAAATGGCAGCCGACATCCGCAAACCTTCTTCCTTCTTTCAGCATATCTAACAATTTCACCTTATCTGTTATGGTTAACATCTTCCTTTGCTGCTTAGGCTCACTACCAGAAGCCTTAGAAGATGAAGGATGCTTGGGAGGCATTGCAAAGGTTGAAATACGTGAAGAAAATAAATCACAAGCACAACGTATTAATAAGCACAACGTGACCGGCGCACATGTGAGTAAGACTGAACGAGTGAGGCGAGATAATGGAAGATGGTGGGAGAACCAAGCTTCAATCAAAAAGCCAATCAGACCCCATGATACAGAACATACAGAAAAACAATTATGTGATTCGTCGTCTCCCACCCTTTCATCCAATAGCATTCCATGAACTATCTCATGTAGGTGCGAGCCTTTGCATTTTCCAAGACGCCAATACATTGTACGCTATTGGACAGTATTTCACATGGTGCAATACTGTGAGTTATAAGTTTAAATTTGTTTTTTATTCATTTTTACTGTTTTTTTATTCTTAGGCTAGGAAATACTTGTTTAATCAATAAAATAATGAAATTTCAATATGTACTATCTCAGGTAGATACCGGGATCGTATTTTACATGGTGCAATACTGTGAGTATTTATGTTTTTTACTGTTTTATTATTCTTAGGCTAAGAAATAAGTTTTTTATTAATAAAATCATGAAACTACTGGTAATTTTAAAATATGCTAGCTCATGTAGGTGCGACCCTTTACGTTTTCCGAAATGTTGATACCGGTATCATACATTCTATGGTGCAGAGTTACATGTTCAAATTTTTTTTTTTTACTATTTCTTACTGTTTTATTATTCTTAGGCTGGGAAATACATTTTACTTATCAATAAAATACTGAAAATTTTTTTTCAATAAAATAATAAAAATACTGAAAATTTTAATTTTTTTAATATTTTAATATTTTTGCATATACCCAGAAAAAAAAAATAAAAAAAATAAATACATAAATGCGATGCACTGAATTCGCAATAGGTGAACCGCGATATAGCGAGGGATTACTGTATATATATATATATATATATATATATATATATATATATATATATATATATATATATATATATATATATATATATATATATATATATAAAATATATATATATATATATATATATATATATATATATACAGTGATCCCCCATTCTCGCGAGGGTTCGGTTCCGGGACCCGGAACAAGACAGGAAAATCGCGGAGTAGGACCAGCCTATATGTACAAAGATATTTTAATTTATTTTTACGTTTACACCGTATAAACTGTATAAACCCTCCCTGTACTGTTAACAAACCACCCTTTACTTCATAAATAACAGCATGCAAGCATAAATTTATATGACATACTCATGTACATAAGTATTTTACAATTATTTTTACGTTTACTGTATAAACCCTCTCTGCACTGTTAAAAAACCACCCTTTACTTTATAAATAACAGCATGCAACGTAAATTTATATGTACGTGATAGGTAAACTTACCTTATCTGTTATGGTTAACATTTTCCTTTGCCGCTTAGGCTCACTACAAGAAGCCTTAGAAGATGAAGGATGTTTGGGAGTCATTGCAAAGGTTAAAATATGTGAGTAAAAAAATCACAAGCAAAACGTATTAATAAACACAACATGAATTAGACTGAACGAGTGAGGCGAGACAATGGAAGATGGTGGAAGCCTTTGTCCGAAACGCTGATAGCAGTATCGTATTTTACATGATGCAATACTGTTAGTATTTATGTTTTTTACTATTTTTTACTGTTTTATTATTCTTAGGCTAAGAAATACGTTTTTTTATCAATAAAATTATGAAACTACTGGAAATATATATATATATATATGCTAGCTCACGTAGCTGCAACCCCAATACATTGTACGCTATCGGACACAAGCAAAACGTTTAATGAGCACAACGTGAACGGCTCACATGTGAGTTAGACTGAACGAGCCCTTGTCCGAAACGTTGATAGCGGTATCGCATTTTACATGTTGCAATACTGTTAGTATTTATGTTTTTTACTATTTTTTACTGTTTTATTATTCTTAGGCTAAGAAATATTTTTTTTTATCAATTAAATCATGAAACTACTGGAAATATAAATATATATTATAGCTCACGTAGCTGCGACCCCAATACATTGTACGCTATCGGACACTATTTCGCATGATGCAATGCTGTGAGTTATACTGTACGTACGTATATCTAAATTTATGTTTTTTACTAATTTTTACTGTTTTATTATTCGTAGGCTGGGAAATAAATTTTTTTTATCAATTAGATAATGAATTATGTTTTTTTTCAATAAAAAGATTAAAATAATGAGAATTTTAATCTTTTTAATATTTTTGCATATTAAAAAAAAAAGAAAAGAAAAAAAAAAAAAGTGGTACAGTGAAAACGCGAACCAAGAAACACGATCCAGCGGGGGATCACTGTGTGTGTGTATATATATATATATATATATATATATATATATATATATATATATATATATATATATATATATATATATATATATATATATATATATATATATATATATAATCTCCCCAACTTATGAAGAGTTAGTTTTCAGAACTTCATAATATGTTTGGGTAAAAAAAAGGGCTGTACAGTACTTAGGCTAAAGATACTTAAATACTACAGAAAACATAAAGCATACAGTATTAATGAATATTAATATGTTCATAAGTTGATAATTTGTATGTAGAGTACTATATATATGTTGGTGAAGCACAAGAGGGGACTGCAATTATTTTACAAGGTTCTAGAACCCTTTGTTTCTGACATCCCCGATGAAGAGAGCAATAGTGAGGTTCTTGTCCCTAAGGTTTAAAAGCTCTCTCCTCCAGAAATGGCTTCAGCACTGAAGTACATTTTCATTGGAATATGAGCTGAAGATACTTTTCCAAAAGCGTCTCTTCAGCAAATAATGCTTTGTACTTTGCGTGTCACACTGATGCTTCACCAACATATGAAATATCCATAGATTTCTTCAGTACCAATAAATTTTCTTTAAACTTTGGAAAAACACCAAGACATCTTTGCTAAAGGCACTTTTCTGGAAAAAGATTTTTGGACCTACCTGAAAATGGAACTTCCTGGTCTTCGTCTTTTGTCATGAAATTAGTTTTCATCAAAGAATACAATGGGTAGGGATTTTGTTCGTATTTATCATGGTTGTTTGCGATTACCTAATTGTGCTGACAGGAAAGAGCCCAAAGCTCGTATCTTCCCGTTTCCTGATCGGTTCCATTTTGTACTTTGTGATACTTATCATACCTGTCCTTAAAATTATGGATTGAGATGGCATTAACTACCTCCTCACTTAACGAATTCCAGTTATCAACTACTCATACACTGAAATAGAACTTCCTTACATCCTGCAAAGAGGTTTTCTTACAAGTTCAGATGAAGACCTCTAGTTCTAGAGCCAGCCATATCAATGTATCGATCCCTATCCACTCTATCATAACCATGAAGGAATTTAAAGACTGTCACCATATCCCCCCTCAATCTTTAAGCTTCGAGTGATGGTAAGTATATTTCCCTCAGTCTCTCATCATAACTGAGATTGCGTATTTCTGGCACCAGTTTCGTTGCATGTCTTTGAACTTTTTCAAGCTTAGCTACGTGCTTTTTCAAGTGCGGATTCCAAAAGGGGGCTGCATATTCAAGTTTTGGCCTCACATGGGTTACATAAATATTTCTGAACATTTCCTTGTCCATGTGCCTGGAGGCTAGCCTTACATTTAATAAGAAAGCATATGCTACCCTTCTTATGCCATTTATATGTATTTCTGGAGACAAATCTTCCAGTATGTTTACTCCTAGATCTCTCTCATTTTCTGTCTCTTGAAGCTGTACTCCTGCCACCGAGTAGTCAAGCTTGGGCCTTCTTGCTCTTGTACTCATTCTCATTACCTTACATTACGAAGTATTGAATTTCATTAGCCACTTTTCTGACCACTCATGCAGACTATTTAGATCTTCCTGAAGTTCTCTATCATTGTTCTTGTTTCTTACTTTCTTCACAATCTTTGCATCATCTGCAAACATAGTCATGAATGAATTTACAGACTCTGGTAGGTCATTTACATGTGCAAGGTACAAAAGTGGCCCTAAAACTGAACCCTGTGGAACTCCACTACTAACTCTTCTCCATTCAGACACTGAGTGTCTTGCTCTAACCCTCTGTTCCCTTCCTTCTAAGTAAGTTTTTATCCATTCCAAAACATTTACACCTATTCTAGCCATTGCTTGCAGCTTCCTAATAAGTCTCCCATGTGGAACAGTGTCAAATGCTTTCTGGAAGTCTAGGAATATGCAATCTTCCCAGCCCTCTCTTTCCTGTAAGATTCTCCTTTTCTCATCATAAAATTCTAATAAGTTTGTTACTGTTGATCTACCTTCTCTGAAGCCATGTTGTCTCACTGACAAAAAAGTTGAAGGATTCCAAGTGAAGAGAGATATGTTTCCTTAGTAGTTTCTCCATAACTTTGCAAACTATGCTGGTCAAGGAAACTGGTCTATAGTTTAGAGCCATACTCCACCTGCGGGCCACAAGGGAAGGTCCGCTCACCCTCAAGGGAGGACATCAAAGAAAAAAAAAGTTTAGAGCCGTATCCCTCCTTCCCTTTTTGAAGTTAGGTATCACGTTTGCTTGTTTCCAGCATCTTGGGATCTCCCCTCACTCCAGTGACTTTTTAAATATACTTAGTGCCACAGATATTGAGTTTGTGCATATTTTAAGTACATGAGGGGATATATCATCAGGATCGGTAGCTTTATGGACATCTAACTCCATCAGCGCTTTGCATACCTCTGTGGCTGTAAGGCTGATGTTCTCTAATACCGGCCCATGATCTTCTATCTCTGCAATCTGAGGGGGTGAGGTATTTTCTACTGTAAATACTGACTGAAACTCCTTGTTCAATTCTTTGCAGATCTCTTCATCCGTCTCAGTGATGCTTCCATCCGCTTTCTTAAGCCTTAAAACCTGTTCTTTTACCTTCAGTTTTTCTCTGATAAAGCTGTGGAAAAGCTTGGGATTTTCTTTAGCCTTCCTGGTGATGTCCCTCTCATAGTCTCTCTCTACCTCTCTTCTTTTACTTAGGTAATCATTTCTTGCTCTTTTGTAGGTTTGCCAGGCATTTATGTTTTTTCTCCTCCTATACCTTTTCCAGCATTTGTCTCTCCACTCCTTAGCTCTTTTGCACTCATTATCGAACCATTTCTCTCTGGCATGAATTACACCTACTTTGGTGACAGGTATGCAGCAATCTACTACCTTCCCATATTTTTCACAAAAGATGTCGAACATTTCTTGTACAGATTTGTTGTAAATAAGGTTCTCCAGTCAATAACTGCAAAAAGCTCATTCATTTTGATATAATCTCCTTTTGGATAGTTCCTCCTCACGTCTCCACTGCCTCTACTCTCAGGCAGAATATCTTCATTGATATACTCCATCAACAACACACAGTGGTCACTCTTTCCAATTGGTGGTTCATACTCAATTTTTTCAATATCCAACACGTTATCTGTAAATACTAGATCAAGTAGTGATGGCTCATCCCCACCCCTGGCCCTCGTTGGTTCCATTACATGTTGGTGTAGGATATTCCCTTGTACGCAATCTAGGAATCTTGCCCCGAATGAGTCCTCACCACTGTGTGCGTCAAGATTTATCCAATCTATCTTTATGATTAAAATCTCCCATAATCAAAATCCTACATTTTCTCTCCCGTGCCATGTTAACAACTGAGTTTATGACTTCAATAGTACCTATATGACTTTACTCATAAACTTCTAGCCTATGTTGGTTCCTTGGTGGGTTATATACAACAGTTATTATAATGCTCTCTGACCCAGTATTTATGCGAGAAACAAGAAATTCCTTGAACTCACTTTCAATTGTCAAGTTTATTTCTTCAACTTGAGTCCATTCGCTTATGGGCAGTCAGTGCTATCCCTCCACCAGTCCTCTCAGATCTTTCAACCCTTAATATTCTGAAGCCCTTAGGAAAAACTGTGACACTGTTTATGTCCTCACTCAACTCAATCTCTGTAACTGCTACTATATCTGCCTTACTGTTGTGGATCCTGTCTTTTAGTTCTACTCCCTTACGAGCTAATCCATCAGCATTTGTGTATAACAATCTTAATGAGGCCCCACCCTCTGATCTTCTGTTATTATCTTCTTTATCTCCCCTTTGTCTGGAAGAACTCTGAATTGAACATTTTTCTTCTCTTCTTCATTTCTTTCCTCATATAACCTTCTTGCCTCTTGCAACAAGTTTTTGATCTTTTCCATCTCTTCCTGTGTTCTGTATCATCTAATGAACACTTCTTTGCATTCTTGAAGGTCTTCTAGGCTTTTTTCCCCATCAATATTTCTCTACATGTTTCCCCTCTTTCAAAGGTTACTTTTGTTGGTCTCTGCTTTCCCTCCCTCGAATATTTGCCTAGTTGGTGAATGTTTACAATATCCTCAGGACCATAAACTACTCCAAGCTTTCTCATCAGGTCTACAACCCTAGCTTTATTTTCTTCAAGTCTCCCCTGCCATGCTGACTCCTGGGATTCGCTTTTGCCTGAGATTACCAGTCTTCTCTTTATTAAGTACCTGTTTAATTAGTGGATTTGCCCTTTTCATCACGTTTTTCATTTTTTTTATTACTGTTCCTTTATAGTCAACTGTTTGTATGTTTTCCAGTGCCCACCTTCACAGCCTCTTTTACTGCCACATTACCCTTTAGTGCATCAGCAAAGGAAGTTTCCATGGCATCAAGTTCCGTATTCAGCTCCTGAAACTCTTTTCTAAACTGTTCGGTTTTCCTTAATCTGGACATTCCAAGCTGCAATCTCGTCTCTCTCAGAAGAGAGCAGTGAACTAACATTTAATTCATTTTGGTTGTCATTCAGCTTTGTTGGTATCTTCTTGTTTATAAATTCTGGTTTCTAGTTCACTCTTTTCCCTTTCCAGCTTCTTTATTTGTTTTTCTAGTTCTTTTCTCTCCTGCCCTTGTGCTTTATTTGCTTCCTCCAAATTTCTTATTTCCTCTCCAAGTTTTAGTAGGGGAGAGTCCATTTTACCCATATACGAGGAGTGGCTGAATCAAGATAAAATACTCTGACTCTTTGGGAAGAGAAAATACAGAGGAGGGGGTTCCCAGCCCCTTCGCTCCACCCTATTCAGTCGACTTTAACGACATACAGCGGAACATGGAGGAAGTATTCTAGCCCCCTCCCTCAAGGGTGTAGATAGATATGATAGATATATATATATATATATATATATATATATATATATATATATATATATATATATATATATATATATATATATATATATATATGCCTCATTCCCCCTTGTAAAGGGGGTGGCTGAGCCAAGAAATGCGCATTCACCACACTCCACATCTACCTCAACCACTCCTCTCAGCTCCTTGGGGATAGAGCAGTGCACGTGTCACACCCTTCCACCCTGCTTGGGTTATCCACAAGGTAGGAGGGCAAGGATTGTCTTAAATGAGGCCCGATAGGCGCAGATGGTTTACCTCCACCGCTCCATCACATGGCAACTCCCCTCACACCCACCCATCACAGTTCACTGAGCTAGCAGGTGCTATTTCATGAGACACCGTGAATTTTGTAAATGTGAATGGATATGGCTACTTAAGGAAATTGAAAGACATTTTTTAAAGCCTTAGTACTTTCAAGTGCTTTCTTAGCATATGTAAGAGTAGCCTTCAGGCAAATGGACAAGGAAATGTTCAGACATATTTATGTGACTTATGTGAGGCCAAAGCTTGAATATGCAACCCCCTTTTGGAATCCACACTTGATAAAGCAAGTACTTAAGCTGGAAAAAGTTCAAAGACATGCCACGAAATTGGTGGCAGAAATAAGCAATATCAGTTACGATGAGGTTGAGGGAATTAGACATACCATCACTCGAAGATTGAGGGGGGATATGGTGACAGTTTTTAAATTCCTTCATGGTTATGACAGAGTGGATAGGGATCGATATTTTGATATGGCTGACTCTAAAAGTAGAGGTCATAGTTTGAAGCTTCGTAACAAAACTTCTATGCAGGATGTAAGGAAGTACTTTCTTAGTGTAAGGGTACTTGATAATTGGAATTTGCTAAGCATGGAGGCATTCAATGCTAACTCAAATCCATAGTTTTAAGGACAAGTATGATAAGTATCGCTAAGTACAAAATGGAACCGATCAGGAGACGGGAAGTTACGAACCTGGTACTCTCCCGTTAGCACAATTAGGTAATTACACAAGGGTATTATCAGCCTATGTATGCTAACAACTAAAACTATGAGAAAAAACAGGCAATGAAGTCCAAAGCATAGTCTGAAAGAAAACAGTTTACTTGAAAATGAATAAATACATACCCATATGTATTTGAAATCGGCGGTGGTTTCTCCATCAAAGATAACCTTTGCCGTAAGATGTTGTGAAGGGAAGGCGGAAGTGATGGTTGGTGGGGATCCCGTGACTTCGTTACGGAGAGCTGCTGATACCATGGTAGATTTGGCTGTGTGGGGAAATCGTTGTTGTTGACATAATTCATCTCCTGCTCATAACAATAAAATCTTAATACAGTATTATAACGTCATACCATCCTTCCAGCAAAAGCTTCCTCTTTATTGCTATATACTGTAGATAACAATTAATAATTCATGCCACTTACAAAACCTCGACATTTTCCATCTACGAGTGGACCTGGCAATTGTGTTATTATCTCATTATAGTACAAAACGATTCTTTTCTTACAAGTTTCAATGACACTGGTATTTAACTAATCCAACAAATAAAGAAATGAGATGTAAAGCGACACAGAAATCGCTTTGTAAGGCTGGTTATTGGTTTTATTTGGCAATGTCACGTTTAACAGGCAATAGGGTTGCCAGATTACCTTTAAGTAGTAAATTGGGCAACGTTTGAAAGACCAATGCTAACTTCATTTTCAAATTCGCAACTAGTGAATGTTTATATTACTTTTAAAATAAGATAGGCTATGTTTTGTTAAAGTTTGCCGGTGTTTCAATTCCGATATCCATCTGAGATGCTCCTCAGAACGTCAGCCGAGGCAAGCCCCAACCCCCCCACAGAGGTGCCCATCCACAGCAAGTGACCTTCCCAGTAAACAGCTTAAACTCTCGGTCCTGAGCGGGAACCGATCTGTCGACCTCGCGAATGCGAGGCCAACGCGTTACCACTGTATATTTAATGCCCAGCATATTTAATAACCAAGTAAATTGTTGATGTAGGTTAGGTTGTTAGGCTATATTAGGTTAACGTAACCAACCCATGTACGGGGTTATTTAATTTACTGGGAGTTGGGATCTTTACTGGATCCATTTGCGGTACTAAAGTGAACTTTGTGAATAATTATCCATTAAGAATGTCATAAAATATGCTTTAGAATAAACAATCAGAAATAATTCTAAGTCACCTTATAATGCACTGTATTTTACGTACTTCATATGTAGTAATTATAAAAAAAAAAAGCGGGTCGGGAATATTTTCCTTACAATTATTTTCTGGCAACCCCTTGCCTGCTACAGCAAAACTACGTTAAGAGATGTTTCAGCACCATTACGAGTGTGTCCGTCTTTTTCATACCGTATCACGTTTGTCTATATCGACACCTGGAAAGTTAATGCTATAAATATATTCATATAAAAACAGCCTCCAATATCAGGAATGTATGACAACAAGGAATGCATCATTAATGTAAATTTAAATCAATGAGCCCAATTTACTGGAATCTACGCAGCTAGCCTAGTTCCGGTTTTACGTCACGGACTCCCTTTTCTACCAAGGGCTGGGACGGTTGCCTTCTTACGAAGGACTAGTTTTGGCAGATGTAATCGTTACCCTGAATACCTAGCCCAGTAAATTATGCAATTCATAATCCTCCAATTCATTTGGAAATATAAAAAAGTAGGTTTTCTTAAGATTTCATCATTGTTTTTATCTCTCTCTCTCTCTCTCCTCTCTCTCTCTCTCTCTCTCTCTCTCTCTCTCTCTCTCTCTCTCTCTCTCTCTCTCAATAATATTCAGGTCACTTTTGCCCGTTCCTTGACCGAATAAAAGATGATGTAGCCATAGACGGCATTTTTTGTACATGCCCTAAGCGAGGTTATTCTGGGTGAGAGAGAGAGAGAGAGAGAGAGAGAGAGAGAGAGAGAGAGAGAGAGAGAGAGAGAGAGAGAGACCATCTGGGAGTCACGTGATGCAGGTGTTGCCTAGGTAAGGAGGAAGAAAAAAAAAAAGGTCCATACGGAAGAGAAGGTGGGACCTGTTCTATGGATGAATAGTAATAAGGTGTTTTAAAATCAGGAAGTAATGAAATACAAAAAAAGACATTTTGGGGGGGGGGGGGGGGGGGGGGGGGGGGGGGGGGGGGGGGGGGGGGGAGAGAGAGAGAGAGAGAGAGAGGTACATGATGAAGAAAAAAATAGATACTGCAAAATGCAAATAAATAAAAAAAATAATCTTCACATCATATTCCTTTGTTAAAAAAAAAAATCCACTACATTTTTCTTTGCAAACTACTCACAACTTTCTGAATCTAATATGCTGTAACGGATGAATATATCCTTGTTCAATGGTAAATGTTCTCCTGAGATAAGCTTGTTAATTTAATGATCAAAATACAGAGCGAATTAAAAAGTTGTATTTTCCTAAGAGTATTAGCTCGATATTGCTCTTGTTATTTACGCCAATGTACTGACAAGCTACGTATATAAATAATAATAAAGCATATCGATTAGCCACTGACTTGGATTTACAAGATATGCGTTGAAAAACATACCAATATAAAGTTAGAACTTACCGAAAAAAAAAACCTGGTATACAGTAATCCTTAATATATATATATATATATATATATATATATATATATATATATATATATATATATATATATATATATATATATATATATATATATATATATATATATATATATATATATATATATATATATATATATATATATATATAAGTAGTCTTAAATTGAATGAAAGAAGTAGTTTATGTTTATATATAATAACTAAAAATATGAAGATGATAAAAGTTAGAAAATTAAATGTCAATGGTAAGGATGACAATATAGTTACGAAATAATTGATATTAAAGTTTTACTACGAGCAAATAGATGGCATCTTCCGACTCATTATGTTTACTGTTTACAAACTTTCAAATAAAAAAGATAAATGTTAGTGGAAATAAACAGACAGACAAGTATGTAAATAAAAAAAAAAAAAAACAATATGGATGGTTTGAAATATAACTTATTCGCTTTTGATAGTGTACACCATACCATCTTATTAGAAAAATGCAAAAAAATGAACATTGACCCAAGCTGGTTCGAGAACTATTTAAAAAACCGCTACCAGTCAGTCAGAATAAAAGATGTAGTTTCAAGTCGCAAGAAGGTATTGTTTGGGGTCCCTCAGGGATCGATCCTAGGACCTATACTTTTTCTAATATATGTAAACGATCTAGTAAAATATTTACCTAACTGTTATGTCATTCAATATGCTGACGATACTCAAATCTTAATTGAAGGAGAAATTAATGATTTAGAAAATATTATTCGTAGAGCAGAAGAAATTTTGTATATGGCTAAACGTTACTTTCTAAAAAATGGTCTGTTACTTAATGAAACTAAAACCCAATCTATTCTTATCGGATCCAGACAATTATTATCAGAAGTTGATGACAATCTTCATATAAATTTTAACGGTAATATCATTAAGCCAATGAACTCGGTAAAGAACCTAGGTGTCTATTTTGACCGTTACATGAATTTTGAAATGCATATAGATGAAATTTATAAAAAAGTAATGGGTACTCTAATATATCTAAATAGGGTAAAAGACTCATTTGAAACATCAACTCGTATAATAATTGTCCAGTCCTTAGCTATGAGTTTAATTAATTACTGTCTCAAAGTTTGGGGATGTACAAATAAGACTCAATTACAAAGAATACAAAAGTTGCAAAACTTTGCAGCACGAGTGGCTGTTGGCAATGTAAGAAAATACGAGCACATCTCTCCTGTTTTAAAAGATCTAGAATGGATAAAGATTAGAGATAAATATGTTTTTGATATATGTACCTTTGTTTTTAATATACTAAGAAACAATCTTCCTGATTGCTTGTATAATTTTTCTACAGTAAGCTCAGTTACCGGGTTAACTACCCGTCAAGGGGAAGATTTATTAGTACGAAGGTCTAAAACTGATATTGGCTCAAGAGATATAAACATTCGTGGACCTCATTTATATAATCAGCTTCCCAGAGAACTAAAAAATGCTGGTTCAGTGTATACTTTTAAATATAATCTTAAGAAGTTACTCTTAAAGGAAGATTTTACTTGTAAATTTTAATAGTACACCTATATTTGAATACCCAATGTACGTTGGAAATAAAGTCTTATTATTATTATTATATTATTATTATTATTACTAGAAAGACTCACATCTGGTGTGTAATGGTCGTGCTGACTGCAGAGCAGGAACCACCACTCGGCGTAGCAACAACATGGAGGTTTTCATCGACATCTCTCTTGGATATTTCGTATTCCGATATCTGAAATAATAATAATAATCATAATAATAATAATAATAATAATAATAATAATAATAATAATAATAATAATAATAACTTCTGGGTTAAAAACGAATTTTCTTAATCTAAGATTGTACTGGAGGAAAGTTACTGTGGTCTTTCTCAATTGGGAAAGTTGATGTTTAATTTTATCATTATCATTACTGAAGTATAAGAAATATGTCTGGAAAAAAATATTGTCATATAATAATACAGTAACAACCACACATTCAGTATCCAGCATTCGAATAACATTTACAACTATAAGGGAAAATATCTTGGGGATACTTACTATATATATATATATATATATATATATATATATATATATATATATATATATATATATATATATATATATATATATATATATATATATAGTGAGGTTGGTGAATCTGTAATATGAACATAGTGGCGTTCAGATAGAATGCGTTCATTCCTAAGTATAGCAGATATAAGCTATAAGGTTGGATTCCTTTTAACCTTCTGTGGTGTGTAGTTGGTAGCGCCTTGAATAAGTAATAATTAAAAGTCCTAGGTTCAAGTCCCAGTCGGGGTAAAAATGATTCATATATATATATATATATATATATATATATATATATATATATATATATATATATATATATATATATATATATATATATATATATATATATATATATATATATATATATATATATGTGCTTTTGAAGAAAATGAACACACGAAATTAAAAGAAGGGTATAAAATTACTTATGACTTACGGGAATCAAAATAATGTTACACTATACGGCAAGTGAATAGAACAAAATGGAAACTACACAGTGCTGTAAACACAACTGATTGTATGTATTATATGATGCTCTATGAACCTCAAATCTAGAACTTAATGCTGCGCTGCTCTGCAAAGGACAAGCGCTAATCTCAAAGAGATTAGTGAAAAATTGCAATCCAAATGAGGCTGGGAAAATCTGGTAAGAAAAAAAAAGTAAATCCTACAATGCCCTGGATAAGATCAGGAAAAGGGGTGCAGTTCCTGTGATGTGTGGTATTCTCCCTAGGCTTAGCCAAAGTTCAGAGTGGTGGTCTCGAGCTATAGGAGTAAATGCTAGGATGAAAGTCTTCTGTCGGGAGAATAATATAGGTTTTATAGACGGGTGGGATCACTTCACTAGTCGTAAGCATATGTATGCAAGGGATGGAGTGCATCTTTCTAATTCAGGTGTCTCGGTATTGGCTGGTATGATAGACAGAGAGGTAGGGGGGTTTTGTTAGACACAAATAATGAAATGATTAATACTTGTGCAGAGAAATTAGTCAGTAAGGGTTCAGTAAATAGTGGGTCAAATAACTGGGAGTCTAAGGATAAGAACCATTTGTTACATAGAACAAATATTAACAAAAAGAATAGCCACAAGAAGGGTGAAGCTAGAGAAAGTTTAAAAGTATATTATACAAATAGCCGTAGTTTAGGTAACAAGATAGAAGAACTGAGAGCCATAGTATGTAGTGAGAGACCGGATATAATATGCATTAGTGAAAGTTGGATTAATTTAGAAAGCAAACACCTTAAATCTGAGTACATAATTACAGGATATAAACTTTATAATGCTGATCGTAGTGCAGATAGAAGAGGGGGAGGGGTAATTATGTATATTAAAGATAGCCTCAGAAGCTGCATTAAGTCTGGAATTAAGACAAATCTAAATTCAGAAACCTTATGGGTTGAAATTAAAAATAATATAGAAAGTCTAGTTGTAGGAGTAGTCTACAGACCACCTGATCTAGACAATATAGAGTCGCAAGTTATATATGATGAAATTTCTAAAGTGACCAGGTCAAATAGAGTTTGCATTGGAGGCGATTTTAATTTTAGACATATTAACTGGGAAACCATAACAGGTGATAGTAGCTCTAAGGAGTTTTTGGAAGTAGTAGAAGACAATTTCCTTTCTCAGCATGTACTTGAAGCAACACGGGGGGTGAATACACTAGATTTAGTTCTTAGTAATAGAGAGAATATGGTTACAAATTTAGAAGTTGGTGAAAAATTGGGCAACAGTGACCATGATTCCATTAGATTTAACATAATTTTCAAAGAAACTATAAAGGAAAATAAGAATATTGTTCCAAACTTTAGAGCAGGAGATTTTGAGGGCTTAAAAACTAAATTATCTAATGAGGTATGGGAAGGGATTTCTGGGGTACAGATGTGGGTAGTTAATCCAGCAGGTCAGGTCGCAGGTAGCGGATTACCCCGAAATTTGGGTACCACATGCAAAGGATTATCACAAGATAAGATCAATACATTAAATTCTCTCACAGGAAAGAACAGCAGTCCGTCAGTTAATATAAATTTGGATGAGGAATATAACGATTTTGTCATGACTCTTAAGAATAGTCAGAGACTATATTCCCATGAAACATTGCAGATCAAGAAAAAATGACCCTAAATGGATGAACAATAGAATAAAGAATCTTATAGGTATTAAAAGAGGAATATACAAGAAACTAAAAAGAGGTGAAGAGCATGTGAGGCAGCAATATATACAGTTAAACAGGGAAGTTAAAAAGATAGTTAGAGAGTCGAAAAGAAAATACGAAGTTAGAATAGCTGGAGAAGCTAAAGAAAATCCTAAAGGGTTTTATCAACATTATCAAACAAAATTTAAGGAAAAAGTCGGACCAATTGAATTTAGATTATGCTGTGCAATTCTGGTCACCCTATTATAGAATGGAAATTGAATCCTTGGAGAGAGTGCAGCGAAGAATGACCAAGATGATACACAATATCAGAAATCTACCATATGAGGACAGATTAAAAAAACTTAATCTACATTCTCTAGAGAGGCGAAGAGTTAGGGGGGATATGATTGAAGTGTATAAATGGTTTAAAGGGATTAACAAGGGAGATATTAATAAAGTTTTAAAAATTCATGATCAAACCAGAACTCGTAATAATGGATTTAAGCTTGATAAATTTAGGTTCAGAAGGGAAATTGGTAAAAATTGGTTTGGTAATAGAGTAGCTGATGCATGGAACAAGCTTCCTAGTATGATAGTAAATGCCAATACCTTAGACACCTTCAAATGTAGATTAGATAGACATATGACAGAGGTAGGGTGGGTATGAATAGGTTAGTGCTTATTAGAAAAATCATAAAAAGAAAAATAGAATAAATAAGTAGAGTAGAATAGAATAGGTTAGACATGCTGAAAATACAATTCAAAAATGGAGCTGCCTCGTGTGTGCCAGTAGGCATGTTGCAGTGTCCTCTATTCTTATGTTCTTATGTTCTTAAGTAGCCAATGGCCATATCACAGATGACGATAAAGTGATGTGTACATGTTTAAATGATTATTTCTTATCTGTATTTACCAATGAAAATTTGGAAAATATTCCGGAAGTACAATCCATTTACAGAGACAGTCCCGATAAAATACTTAGTTCAATAAATATTACGAGAGAGGAGGTAATAAAAGAAATAGATAAATTAAAGGCTCATAAATCTCCGGGACCTGATGGAATATATGCTAGAATATTAAAGGAATGCAAGGAAGAGCTTAGTTGTCCACTAACTGCATTATTTAATAATTCAATAAAATTAGGATCGGTACCCATGGAGTGGAAATTGGCAGATGTGGTACCAATATTTAAAAAAGGAGAACGAGTTAAAAAGAATAATTATAGGCCGGTAAGTTTAACGTCAACAGTGGGTAAGATTCTAGAATCCATAATTGCAAATAAAATAAGGGCACATCTAGAATTACACAGACTGATAAAACTTTCACAACACGGGTTTCTTAAGGGTTTTTCGTGCCTTACAAACTTACTGTCTTTTTATTCAGAAGTTTACGAGGCAGTAGATTGTGGCAAAGAATATGATACAATATATCTAGATTTTAGCAAAGCTTTTGATAGAGTTCCTCACAAAAGATTAGTTAAAAAGCTGGAAGCTCATGGTATAGGAGGAGCTGTTCTCAGATGGATCAAACAATGGTTAAAAGACAGAAAACAGAGGGTTTGCATAAATGGAGAGAAATCAGAGTGGGGCTCGGTTACTAGCGGGGTACCACAAGGCTCGGTACTGGGTCCCCTATTATTCATCGTATATCTAAATGATCTGGATTCGGATATCAGTAGTAACCTGAGCAAATTCGCAGACGACACTAAAATAGGTAGAACTATAAATGGAAAAGAAGACATTCATGCTTTACAGGAAGATCTAAATAGATTATCTGAATGGTCGGACAAATGGCAAATGGAATTTAATGTTGAAAAATGTAAAGTAGTTAAAATGGGTACTATAAAAGACAATACTAGTTATAAGCTAAATAACCATGAAATCATGAGTTCTCAGTGTGAAAGGGATTTGGGAGTTCTTGTGAGTAGTAGTCTTAAGCCAAGAGAGCAATGCACAGCAGTCAGAAATAAAGCAAACAGAATTTTAGGATTTATCTCAAGAAGCGTTAGCAATAGGACGGAAAAAGTTATTTTGCAGCTCTATCTTGCATTAGTTAGGCCCCATTTAGATTATGCTGTGCAATTCTGGTCACCCTATTATAGAATGGAAATTGAATCCTTGGAGAGAGTGCAGCGAAGAATGACCAAGATGATACACAATATCAGAAATCTACCATATGAGGACAGATTAAAAAAACTTAATCTACATTCTCTAGAAAGGCGAAGAGTTAGGGGGGATATGATTGAAGTGTATAAATGGTTTAAAGGGATTAACAAGGGAGATATTAATAAAGTTTTAAAAATTCATGATCAAACCAGAACTCGTAATAATGGATTTAAGCTTGATAAATTTAGGTTCAGAAGGGAAATTGGTAAAAATTGGTTTGGTAATAGAGTAGCTGATGCATGGAACAAGCTTCCTAGTAGGATAGTAAATGCCAATACCTTAGACACCTTCAAATGTAGATTAGATAGACATATATATATATATATATATATATATATATATATATATATATATATATATATATATATATATATCCAGGTCTGATTTTTAAATTTTAAACAAATTCCTTCTTAAAGAAACGAGTGACATGTATAAAATTATTTGAAGAGACGATTCAAGACACCACAGTATGTGAATAGAAGCAGACATGTTTGTCCTAATTTACAAACTTAATGCTTACAATGGCGGTTACTACTTTAAGACATATAGATGGAAGTATACGGATTAAATAAAAAAAATAATAGTAGTAGCAGTAGTAGTAGTAGTAGTAATAATAATAATAATTGCTTTCTAAAAGCCCTCTGCAATCCTGCCAACAACAATCGTTTGAAATTAGACTTTCCAAAGCTGATAATGGTGGTGCCTTATTACCTGGCACTTTTAAACACGATTAGTATTATCTAATTTGTAAAATATTTCTATGAGGTTACCAAGTCGATATTTTTACCGTTTTATGCTGCCCTGCTTAGCATATGCTCGCATATCTGAGGTGCTTCTTCTTTTACTTATCTCCTTGATAGGGTTGAATCTAAGGTAGTCAGACTCATTAATGACCCTTTTCTTACTTCTAATCAGGATTCTCTTTCTATGCGTCGTAAGCATAATCCCTTTCTCTTTTCTATTGCTACTACTTTCATCTCTGCTCTCATGAGTCGGTGAGTTGCGTCCCTCCCCCGCTGCCAAGGCCGTGTAACATTCGCCAAGCGGCCTTGTCTCACTGGTACTGTGTGGATATTTATAGCTCGCGGATTGGTCGGTGCAGCGACTACTTCTTCCCATCCTCCTCCAGGCTCTTGGTGTCTCTTTCTCCTTCTTATAACCTATCTTCCTTCAAAAAGCGGATCTAACGTCTTCTTAGGGCCTAATCCTGTCATATCTCTAGGTATTCAGTACTTTAACTATTCTTTCAACCTGTTCTTTTCCTTTAAATATCAATACCCTATTTCAGCCTTGTCCTTAACCTTTTTCTTTTCCTTCATCTTGATGCTTTCTTTGTGCTCGGACATTACGGATGAGGGCAGTTTTCTCGCCTGTCTTCCTTTTCTTTTCTTTTAGTGTGGCACCACGACAGCCAAAGAAAACTGCTCTCACAGGGATTGGGCACGAAAAATTTAAAGCAAAGAGAAACAAAGATGGGAAGTGTTGTGACTTGTCAGATGTGAAGGGATAATACGAGATGTGTAAAGAATAAGCAAGAATATTCTGTGGAAAGGATCGGTCACTGAAGGAAGATATAACATAGGACTTAACAGTCCTATCTAAGTCTAAAAGACCTTTAGTTGCAGTATCGCAACTACGGATGGTGCCATGGGCAAACCTACTACACGGTTCTTTTGCATATTTCGCTCATGATGCATGTTTATATTATATAATATTATATCTTATTGAGTGTAACTCTGGGACAGTCATGTAAACTTCCCCTTATCGAGCCCGGGCACCAAGAATACATGAGATAAAGAAAGAGTGGCTGCTTAAGGACAAGGCAGAAAAAGGAGAATGATGAACAATAAAGAAAAAACAGGCTGGAAAAAAAATAGTCAAGTAATGAAGACCTGGCAACATGGCTCTGAAATGATGATGCATAAGCTTTTTGAAGTAAGAAATGTTATAAGAGTTGGGATGGCAGAAGGAGGAAGAGTTCAAGAGTCTGTTATGTGGAAGAAAAGAGGCAGTCACTGCACCGACCAATAAGTGAGCTACAAATCTCTACACAGTACCTGTGTGACGAGGCTGCCTGGGGTGTGCTACACGGCCTCACGAGCAGGGGAGGATGCAACCTGCCAACTCATCAGAGCAGCCATGAAAGTTGTAGCAACAGAAAAGAGAAAGAGCTAATACCTTCTGGCGAAGAGAAAGTGAATCCAGATTAGAAGAGAAATGTCATTTCATATATATATATATATATATATATATATATATATATATATATATATATATATATATATATATATATATATATATATATATATATAAAATGTTTTGGAATGAAGTGAAAAGAGTGAGGAAAGATAAGTCTGGTAGGGAGTGTGAGGGTGAAAGGAACAGATGGGCAATTGTTAGTAAATGAAATAAAGATGAGAGAGTGGGCTGAATATTACAAGGAACTGATAAATGAGGTAAATAATAGAGGGGCGGAGATCGTGGCTGTCGGATAAGAATGGAGAATGCCAATGTTAGGTGATGAGAATGATAGCGAAATAACAAAAGAGGTATATTTGGCAAAGAGAGGAATGAAAACAGGTAAAGCACTAGGGATAGATGGTTGCCATGTTGAATGTATATCAAAAGGTGGGGAAGCTTTAGTAGAATGTTGAATGTATGTTTCAGGAAAGGAAGGGTCCCAGTTGATTGGAAGAGTACATGTGTAGTTCCACTATACTAAGGGAAAGGAGATAAGTATGAGTGTAGTAGGCTTAGAGGAATTAGTTTGTTGAGTGTAGTTGGTAAGGTATTTGGAAGAGTGTTAATCGAGAGAACTAGGAAAAGTACTGAAAGATTTATTGGGTAAGAACAGTGTGGGTTCAGGAGAGGGAGAGGATGTGTGGATCAGGTGCTTATGGTAAGGCAGGTGTGTGAGAAGTTCTTGGAAAAATGTAGGGAAAACGTTATGGGCTTTTATGGACTTAGAGAAACATATGACAGGGTTAATAGAGAGGGATTGTGAAGTGTATTGCGACTGAATGGAATGAGTGGAAATTTGCTGAAAGCAGTGAAGAGGTTTTACACAAGTAGTAGAGCATGTGCGAGAGTCGGGAATGGTATGAGTGATTGGTTTGAGGTGAATGTAGGGCTATGTCAAGGTTGTGTAATATCTCCATGTTGTTAATGTGTATATAGATGGAGTGATAAAGAAAGTAAATGAAAGAGTGTTAGACAGAGGTTTGGAACTAGTTAGTGAGAATGGAAGATTGTGGAAATTGAATCGGTTGCTATTTGCAGATGATAATGTACTGGTGGCTGATACTGAGAATGAACTGAAGAAGTAGGTGACTGAGATTGCCAGGGTGTGTGAAATAAGGAAGTTGCGAGTGAATATTAGTAAAAGTAAAGTCATGAGCGGCACGAGGAGTATTAATGTTGGTAGATTGAATGTAGGAGCAAATGGGAAGTTGCTTAAAGAAGTTGAAAGTTTCAAGTATCTGGGGTCACGTGTATCAAGGAGTAGACGAGTGGATACAGAAGTAAGTCATAGAGTGAAGGAATGTATTGAAGATGTGTTTGAGATGTACGATTGGAGTATCTAGAATTTTTTTTTTTTTTTTTTTTTTTTTCGGTTTTACGTCACGGACTCCCTTATCAACCAAGGGCTAGGACGGTTGCCTTCTTGCGAAGGACTTGTTTTGGCAGATGTAATCCTTACGCTGAGTGCATGCCTTTGCTAACCTCAGACCGTGGCGGGGCGCGAACCCTCGACCTGACGCCTCAGAGTCGGAGACGCTACCGACTGAGCCACGGCGACTACGATTGGAGTATCTAGAATAGAGTAAGAAATGAACCTGTCAGGCACAGAACGGATGTTGAAAGGAAGCTGTTGGATAGTTTAGATCAGTGTGTTGAGGTGGTTTGGACACATTGAAAGGATGAGTGATGAACGAATAGTCAAGAGAGTTCAAAAGTGTTTGGAGTTAGATCAAGAAGGAGACAAAGAATGAGATGGATGGATGGCATGAAAAGGGCATTGAATGCATGTGGAATGTCACTGGAGCAGGGAAGAGATCGTGCTAGAGATAGGAATGAGTGGAGGAAGATTGTATATATGTGACTAGGGCCAAAGGGACTTCTCGCAACTGCTGGGTCAGTGAACTGTGACGGACAGGTGTAAGGTAAGTTGCCATGTGATGAAGCAGTGAGGGTAAACCAGCTGCGGCTGTCGGGCTCATTATAGAACATCCTTGCCCCTCCTACCTTGGGGGTGATCCAAGCAGGGAGGAAGGAGGGGAAAAGTGGCAGTCCTTTATCCCCCAAGGAGCTAAGAGGAGTAGGTGAGGTATGTGTGAATCGTAGTGAATGCGTGTTTCTTGCTCGGTCACCCCCTTACAAGGGGAAATGAGGCCAGGTATATATATATATATATATATATATATATATATATATATATATATATATATATATATATATATATATATAAAGAGAGAGAGAGAGAGAGAGAGAGAGAGAGAGAGAGAGAGAGAGAGAGAGAGAGAGAGAGAGAGAGAGAGAGAGAGATCCACACTTAGAAAGGTTCAGATATAAACAGCAGATGCTAAATATTTTTCAGAAGGGTGAAAAAATTTGAGAATCTGCTGTTAATAATCTGAACCATTCTAAGTGATTACCTAATTGTGTTTACGGGAAAGAGCCCAAAGCTCGTATCTTCTCGTCTCCTGATCTATGTATTATTGTCTTCGTGTCATGAGTTCAACGATGCAACTATTTATAGATGAACTAAAACCTGGTAACTGATAATATGCAGGAAAATGTGAAAGCAATATGAAAATGTGAGCGTTCACATAAGGTAGACCTATACATAGGATAATGTCGGTGAAGCAACCAGGAATAGAATACGCTGACCTCGATGCACGATGAAGTGAATATGTACGGCTCTTTCATATATATATATATATATATATATATATATATATATATATATATATATATATATATATATATATATATATATATATTCCATGTATTTATCGCT